>OZ038386.1:55316469-55391469 GCA_964036045.1 Eutreptiella sp. 'Long Island Sound 2002'
CGCTAAGTGTCAGCGTCCGATCCAGCCGGGCCCCCATGCCTCCAAAGGTGCGCGGCCGCCGTTTCTCCAACGCCGTCAGCTGGCTCTCTCGTAGGGCCTCGCGGAAGTGGTGCTCCACATATTCTTTGGGTGCGTGCACCAGATGTACCACCGTTGCGCTATGCGGCAGCGACCACTGCCACCACCCTCGCATCGTGCGCCACCCTAGCCGTCTCAACTCCTGTAGTGCTCGTCCGTTCCCGGATTGCGCGCCAGTTGGGCTAGCCAGCACTTCCTCCTGTAGGGTATCACCATCGACGGTGCGACCCTGTGTCTCGGCAGTAGTAGCGTGAATACAATTAAAATTTCTTTCGCCGCGCAGGGCGTGATCGGTCCCCAGATGGCTGCCATGATGGCCGAATCCAGACTGCTCGCCTCCCTCCGGGATATGTCCGCCAGCTCCACCCCAAACAGTGCCGCCGCTACTATCGTGACTGCTGCCACCGTGGAATGGTTCAGGTTTTTTTCAACGCCCTTTTGGCTTTCCCAATGCGGGGCTGGAGCAGTGGCCCAGTGCCCCTTCGTGGCATCGTGCAAATTCCAACTCCCAGCTGCCAAAACTCCTACTGGCTTGGCATTTGCACTCCGTCCAGGGTCGCCTCTTGGGGTTCTGGTTTCCCTCGCACCTTGTTTGTCGCCGAGAAGGCCAGCGACTTTTTGGCGTTGACCTCTTGTCCCATAAGCTTCAGCCACTTGCTGGTCGCCACCAGCATGGTAAGGAGCGAGAGGAGATGGATGGCCAACATGTACGTGTCTTCTCCATAGCCCTTAGCTGAGATTTCAATTTCCACGCCCGGGGCGGCATCATTGCTGCTTTGTCTGCTGTCCGTGGAGCCGGTGTCGTCGCTGGCGGCATCCCCGTCGTCCGCTCCAAACAGGTTCCGTGGCTGTATCGGCGAGTGTGGTTCGTCCTCGTCCACCTTTGCCCCCCCCCCCCCACAGGCGTTGCCCGCCTGAGGTGTCTCAATTGCGTGGCCCACCGGAGGTGTCCCAGTTATGTCACCCGCCTGAGGTGTCCCAGTTGCGTCGCCCACCGGAGGTGCCCCAGTTGCGTCACCCTTCGCCCCCTTCCCACCCTTACCCCTCCCTGGGAGGAGCTGGAGAGGTGCTCCTCCGCTCCCATCCCCCACACTATGGACAACTGGCAATTGACCCCTCCCAACACCCTGGTGGTTTGGTCGCCGAGGCAAATCTTCCCCCCTTTCCCCCCTTGCCCCTTCCTTTGGCCCCTGACTCCGCTGACTGCAACGTAATCCGCCGCCCTCCCCCTCCCCCATTGCTGTGGGTCATCCCCGCCCCCAAACCATTCCCCAGACGTCAGGCGTTGCGGTGGAAATGGGGGTAGGCTGGGCTGAAAAGAACACATTAGGCCTGGAATACACAGAACCCCTTCCTCCTGCCAATCATGGCTGCACACCTGCTCTGCCTCGTTGCTGATGTCCTTGTATTCCTTTTGGTGCCACTGCATGAACTTCCATTCCCGAAGCGATTTCTTTTCCGCGGTGAGCCTCAGGAACTCCTTGATCACCTACGGACGCAGACACACACGGTCAATCACCCAAACGTGAGTCTCCAAGGGCGGGTATTCAGAGCAGACGTGTGCTTTGCGACAGGGCCGGGGGGCGGGGGGGCTACATGGGTCCAGGCCAACCCACCCACCAACCTAAAAAGGGGCAACTGTTCGCACCCCCCAAAAGGCTGTGTGGTCATCGCAGCATTCTGCTTGAGACTCCAACCCACTTTCGTTTCTCGTAGTGCGGGTTCCAGCGAATGGGCGCAACAGAAATCCAGCCCCCGTTCAAAGAGGGAGGGGGTGGGCAATGGCACGGAGGTTCATTGCCCCCCCCCCCCCCCGACCCTTCCCCCTGGGGGCCGTGTCAGGGTCCTTGCCTCGCCACCAAAAGGGCCCGGCTGTGAGGTCGAGGGGGTTCTGCGCCAGCATATATGACCCCGGGACGCGCTGATCAGTTTGAGGTACGTGTGACAGGGAAACCCTTTCCAAAAGGTTTCGAGCCACTGCTAGTCCTCAGAGGGGCCAGCACAGAGCCCCCGGTACTGGAGGGTACGAGAGGCGGAAGATGCTTTTCAGGAGCAGTTTGAAACGGGGGCAATGGCAGTCCGCGTCATCCGCCGTACAGCGGGGGAGGGGGGGGGTTTCGTGGCCGTTTAATTTCGTGCGGGAAATTCCGCGTTTCAGATTGACCGCGGAATTTCCCACGTGAAATTCAGGGTTCTCCGCGAATTTTTCGCACACTAGCAGTATACACTGTGGACTGTTCCTCCGCCACGTTTCGGTGCAGCCGATGAAGGTCGAGGCCGAGACGAGGCGTCTCTTCCGCGTTTTCGGCACGAACCACATGCGGCGCTGAGAGCCTGGGTCCGCACAACACTGCAGCCCCTCAAAACCGCCCGCTCACCCTCATGGCCACAGTCTGCAGGCATGCCTCCACACAACACAAGCAAGTGCCTGAAGTCGTCGGCCGCTATGGTTTGACCCCGCCACCGGAAGCGGCCCTGTCATGGACATGGAGTTGGATGCCGAAAACCAAACACAAAAATGCCGATTTTTCACTCCAAATGTGGCCTGACATGGCCCCTGCAATTTTCGCATATTCTGCTGTGGCCTTTGCATACTTCTCCAGGGCCTGTGTTGATGAGAGCACTGAGTTGCATGCAGCTCGACAGTGCACCGTAAATCGCTGGGTTGAGTCCACTGCCCTCCAAAGAAAAGATGATGCGGTGGGGCGTTCGTTTGGGCCCATTGGGGCAGTATGGTGCCCTGCAAAATGCTCCCCAGGAGGACGCCCGATTCGCCCACTACAGCCACCTGCTCCTTGTCACCAAAGGCAATGCCAAAAAAGCCAAAGAAGTGACGTCTCCCATTCAACTTGATGGGAATGAAGTGTCACTGCCTTTGGTTGCCACCTCTGGCCCTCATTTCCCCTGTAGAAAGGGGGGCGACATGGGGCACCTAGTTTCACTCTCCACCATTACTTTCCCCCCAATCCACAAGTAGCATGTCCTGTTGTACGACCGCAAACGTTTCAGCCCGCATGTCTCCAGGGGGCACTGGAGGCATTGGAGGCCCCACGAGTTGTGACGGGCTGGGGCCACCACCCACTTTGCAAAGCCCGCCTCTGCGCACAACGGTCCTGTTGGGCTAACACAGAGCGCGTGCTGCTATTCGAAAGCAATGTGTCTCCCTAACGCCAGTTTCAGTCGCAGTTGTAACCGACAGTAACCGCCCCCAATCGCTTTGGCGACCTCCTCCAACCGCCTGCCTAACAGCCTCTGGGGCCCCTGCCCTTCTAATGCATCCCTGGGGGGGGGGGGTCTGTATGTGTCTCCCCTGCCGTGAGCGTTCCCCCAGACCACACCTCTTCAGGATGTTTCACGGGGGGCCATCCATCGGCCCGCAATAACTCAAGGGTCCGCTCGGCCGTGATTAGGCCTCGTTCACGATGGGTCTTCTTGAGCAGGACGGGCAGCACGTTGCCGGCGATGCTGCGGCAACGGCAACAGGGACGGGGCCAAGGCGGGACCCGAAGGGGCGCAGCAACGCGATGCAGTCGTGCAGGACATCCCTCCTTTTACAAGTGACCAATGAACACCAGTCCTCCGGTGATGCGAGGGGGTGGTCCATGAAGGCGGGGTGAGTCCCACGGGGTAACCCCCCGTGTCCAGTGCCATATCTGTTGTGTGTGTACCCCCCCCCCACCCAAGCGCGGGTCACGGGGTGCCCCAAGATACGGGCATGCGCACCTCCTCAAGGCGGCGTTGTCGCACAGCGCGCACAGGGCCGATCGTTACGGTGTTTATCCCGGGAACACCCCTGCAAACCACCCCCCCTACAGACGCATGCATGATCCATTCAAAACAGCATCGGGGTGGCAGAATTCAGGAACATGGGACCCGTGGCTACCTGTGGTGCCAAACACAGCCAACTTTTCGCACAGCGCACGCACAGCGCACGGTGCGCCCCCCAAGACAGCCTGGTCCTGGGCCTCAAGCGGTGCAGGACGGGGGGGTCAGGTGAAGCCCTTGCCCTAACATGGCCATGCGTGCTGATACGACCGGTTTTGTGCAGACCTGTGGGCGGGTGGCCTGCTTTTGGTTGGTCGGGGTCATTGTGTGTGTGTGTGTGTGTGTGTGTGTGTGTGTGTGTGTCGGGGGGTGCAGTGTTGTGGGGGTTGTGGAATGGTTGTCCCACTGCTGACGGTGGCAGCGTCACTGCTCTCACGGTGTCCACTCTCGCTTCACAAGGCTTTACAAGGGAAGAGGTGCGGAGCCCCCCGCCCTCCCCCAAAAGGACAAGTCATTCAGGGGCACCGTTGACACAACCAAAACATGTTCAGACAATTATGAAACTCTGAGGGACCGAAAAACGGGCCATGGGGGGTACTCCACCATTACTAGAGCGTCAGGGATCGAAAAAAGAGGGGGGTTGGTCCCCCCCTGAATCCCCCCCAACCCCCAAAAGACGAATGACGATCACGAAACTCTGAGGGACCGAAAAACGGGCCATGGGGGGTACTCCACCATTACTAGAGCGTCAGGGATCGAAAAAAGAGGGGGGTTGGCCCCCCCCTGAATCCCCCCCAACCCCCAAAAGATGAATGACGATCACGAAACTCTGAGGGACCGAAAAACCATGGAGGGGGTCATGGAGGGCCATGGAGGGGGTCGAGGGAGGGAGCTCCAGGGTACCCCCATGTACACCCCTGAATCTTATACCCACCTCTCCAGAACATGGCTCAGTACCAAACTTCAAGCACCTCCCCAGACCCGTCCCCAGAAAAAACCGATTCCCCGTAGACGGGACCTGGTCCATCCCCCCCTTAACCGAGCCACCGGCCTCGACACCCTCCCCGGCTTTGGGGGATACTTCCGTGCCCACACGACTCGGTGGTCTTTTTGCCCCTTGCAACATAGGTTGCTGTGTCTCAGACACATTGTGGAACTGGTGGGCAGTGCGTTGAGAAATCTTTTGGGCGCACCCCACCCCAAACAACGAATCTTGGGGGGTATATCTTGTAGGAAACAAGTTCGATTCCCGTCAATGGCAAGGGTGGCAAATCTGGGGTCCCTTGGAGGGCGGCTGGTGTGGGAAATCACACTTCCATGCCCAATACAAAGCTCGCCCCCTCACCATTGCACATCAAGTCCCGCAACAGCCCCCGAAACCGCTACACAAAGATCCCCTGGGCAAGTCAAGGCACATGGCCCTGGCCCTTTTCGCAGGAGTGAAAACTGTAATGGGCACTGACAAAAGGGGATTCAGGTTGCGGGAAGGAACGCATCATGAGACCTGAGGTACGTGTTGTGGGGCCGCTGCCCGCCGCCCTTGAAGTAACTGAGGAACCCGTTGTATTGGTGGTGCACAGCCTGATACCAGTCGAACGTGGCGTCGGCACTAAAATGGGGAGAACAAGAGGACGGAAGTCGGATTGCGGCCCAGGGCCTCAATATGGTCAGGTTTCAGTGTCCGCATTAGGCTCTGGCTGCACCTGCCCCATGGCTGTCATCGCCTTCTGTCCATCAAGCCGTAGCACGGCGCACTCACGGTTCGGGTTGTGATCAAATGTTCAGCCCTCGCTCCTGCTGCCGCTATACTTACGGACGCTCCGGACTCTACAGGGTTATGCGTACATCCTGGTCAAAGGTCACTCCCTTCCCGTGTCGCATAGATGCTGCCCCCATTTGGCCACACCAGGTCGCGCTTTGCTGGGGCCTTAGGTTGAAAAACCCAATGGGTTCAGGCGCGGTTAAGGTCAAGCACATTCTACATTCAGGGGCTGGGGGGGGGGGGGGCTGCAGAGAGGCTGTACGTGAACCGGACTTGCCATTGTGGTCTGCCGTATTTGTATTGATCAGATGGAGCTGGGGCCCACTGACGACGCATGCACCAGCGACCGCTGGTTCCTGCTGGATTTTGGCTGCGACGGGAGCAGGCTTCCTCGCGTCGGGTTGTGGGGAATATTGGAGCCGTAGGGCAACATATGATGTTTGTGGGGAATGACAGGGATGGTAGTGCCACCGCCAAAGCCACAGGTTGCCAAGGTCTTGGCGGACTTCGTGCCCGCTGTACAGCCAGACACTCGCGGTGTATCTGACGTAACCATTTGCACCGATGCGCAAATGGAATGGGTCCCAGATCGGACACCAAGCCCCCCTGGCACAGCGAGCGAGGCCCTAGTGCACAGCTCAGTTGCACCCATCACGGCACCTCTCACCGTACATCTCCTTGCATCGCCACTCGGCCCCTCACTGACACCGCGCTGCACACGCCAGTGCGCCCCTCAAGGCACGCCCACCCACAGCGTGCCCCCCAGACCCGAAACAGCCGGAAATCCAAAGACCGACACAAATGCAAAGCAACTCACGTCAAAACTATGCTGCAACAACCAAAAGCCCTGTGCCAAAGAGCCTGCGCCACAGCCCCGACCTTCGCACAAGGAAATCCTCTCGGTTTTTGGCGGCCTCATATCCGTAGTTGACGATGGCGACCACGCAGTTCAGCAGCACCACCCACACCACCACAATATACGACCTAAACAAAGTTGGATGACAGGAGAACACAACCCTCAAATTGTGGTTAGAGCAGACGGCGCCGGGAACGTCTGTGCAAGAGAACGTGGCTGTGCAAAACTGTCTTCCAAAGCAGCTGCTGCAGTCTCTCTGCTCGCTCTGAGTGAGAGCAGCAAACTGCCTTCCCATGAACGAGGCCGAAAAGCTGAGCAGGGGCCATGGGATCGCACTGAAGGGGGCGTGTCTCTCCGCCAAACTGTGGCACTCCGTTTCTCGGCCTTGTAATGTCCAGACTGGTACCGTCTGTTTGTACTATGTTCCAGGCTGTGCAGCTGGGCTGCCGCTGGGATCATATGATGACGAGCGGTTGCACTGAAGGCAAGCGCCTGGAGTTTAGAAAGGGGGGGTTGTCCAATCTTTCGCAAAAACGTACGTTATGTGTTCAGCAATGCCCCTTTCATGAGCGGGGGGTATGTGCTCAACAACCCTCGTAGATGAGCCCGGAAGCAGTCTTCAACAACAACCCATGCACGAACGGGAGTGCATTGCCCCGTGAAAGGAAAACGGCCGCTTTCGTTCCTCCCAACGCAAAAGAAACGGGGTTTCGGGGCAGAGGAGAGCATATCCTCCCCCGGACACAATGAGTCGTGTCGGACTGCGAAACCAAAGGCTCATACACATTGCTCGACATCCCGACACATCTCCCTGGACCTTGGCCCTCTTGCATGTCACAGCCCGCAAAACATCGTGCCCCCTTTGCTATCCCATCACCTGCCTTGGCAACGAGGGAAAATGCGCTTCGTGTGGCATGTGGTGCAGTGCCCATGGGCACCCTTTGAGAGAAACAAACGCACCGCGCATTGCACCACGCGTGCACCTCGCGCTCGTTTTTGGTTCGCGTTTTACGCATTTTTGTCAGTTTTTCAGGGTGGCAGAGACGCGGTGGCCTAAGGGGTTAGCATACAACAACGGAGGCCTCCACTCCACCTCCTCACCAATGTCATGGTGGTGGTAACTGCCCACAACCCCTGCCGGGGGGGGGGGGGGGCGTTGAGCAAAAAGAGGCCTCCTCGGCACGGCCCGCACCGAAGAGGGTGCCCCACAGGGTGCCCAAGCCTGTGACGCATTCGTCTCGACACATTTCGCGGTTCAAACCTCATGGGTTGCTCTTTTCCATAAGGTGGCCCACAGGTTGCGCAACCCTGTGGAGCATTTGTTTCGACATGTTTCACGGTTCAAACCTCATGGGTTGCTCATTCCCGTAAGGTGCCCTTCAGTTGGAGTCCTCCTCTGTGTTCCTCCTCAGCAGAAGTAAGGGATGTGCCCGATGTGGATGACGAGTCCGATGATTCCGACTCCGAGTCCCGGCGCCTGGTTGCCTTTGGCTGGCTGAAGATCTCGTGCGGGAACTCATCACAACTCCACCCTCATCATTGTCAGGGGTGACGGTCTCCAGGTGTGCCTCCCCTTGCCGAAGGGGGTGGATGATCGCAAATTTTCGATCCCGCTGCCCTCCCAGAAGCTCTACTTACGCTTGTGGGAGAGGCCCGCAGTGACTAAATGAGAAAAGTGGTGCGTTCATAAAACAACACGCGCGAAACCGTGCGCACCGTGCGCACACTGCGCATTGCACCGCTCGCACCGTCCGTTCGTTTCTCTCTTTGGTCATCCGGTCCCCTGTTGCCTCTGGGGATCGGATCAGGAAGGCACCGCTTTGCACATCTGGGCTGAGATTGCGGTGATTTTTCCTCCGAAGGAAACCCTCTGATTGCCCAGATTTTTGTTCCGATAATCAAGGCAGCAAGAACAACATCAGCAACAACCACGACCACGACCACAGCCACACCAGCACCCATTATTATCAACAGCATCATGAAACCCTGCAGCAGCAGCAGCAGCAGCAGCAGCAGCAACACCAACTGCCTGCAGCAGCAAAGCCAACAACAACCAGCCCAACGGCACAGTGGGATGTAGAGGGGTGCAGTGGTAGGCGATCAAGTGGCGTGAGATGGGGTCAGATGTTGTGAGTCATTTGGATGGGTGCACAAACCAGTAGAAGAAAAAGGGCAGAACCCGGCCCTCACATGTGACGTCGCGGCAGAATGTCTCATATCCTTCCCCAGACACGATGAGTATTCCCATTGCCGCAACCGTCGTCGTGAAGCGCGCAAACACATAATTCTCCCCCGAGAAAATCACGTCTGCAGAGATACAACAGTGCCAGAGGCAGACAGTCAGGGATTGACGGAAGACAAGGAGAAGAATGCGGTGCCGGCGGACGTCCAATCTGCTGGCGATGTCTTCGTGTTGGCTGTTGGCTGACCTGTGCCACTCGTGCACACCACCTGTTTAACCAGGTGTGTGTGACCAGCACCCACCCTCGGCACCCGGTCGACACCTGAATACCAGCCATCCACAACCAGACCAGACTCGCACATGAGCCTCATAGACCGAAACCAGACTCCCAAAGCTCTATACCGTGCTGCGAAATGACCTGGAGGTGTGTTTGCCCCCCCCCCCCCCCACGCTAAAAGTACCTCAAACAAGGCAACAAGGATATCCGCAGTTCAATACTCCTTTGGGGCAATATGATGGAGCAAACCGCTCGGCTTCAGCCTTGAATTTACGGGCACCGGAAAATTAGGCCCACTGTCCCATGCAAAGAAAATCCGACTTGCCAAATGCGAGGACAAAGAGGGGAAAGCGGGGAAAACGGGGGCAAATGGAGGGGGGGGGGGGCGGAATGGGGAAATTGGGGGGAAACTGGGGCGGGGAGGTGGGCAGGGAAAAGAAGTGGTAATCACGACTGAGCGCACCCAGGGACGTCCCCCAAGGGCCTGCGCGTGCCCCTTCTGTTGCCCCGGAGGGCCTGGGAGGGTGTTGGGTGGGAGTCACAATAAACGGTGACTTGGCAAGAGAACAAACTCGATCGCCCTGTGCTTGACAAGGGCCTGAGACCGGTGCTCCAAGGAATCAGGTTGGTTGGCAGTGACGAGAGAGATTTTGACAAAAATACCAGCCATTGCCCGCACAAAGTGCTAAAGGAGCAGGCAGCAACAACCAAACAGGGAAACAAGCATTCAAATCCCCTCCCCCCTGTTTCCCCGGGGTTTTCCGGTTTTGTACCCCATCGGACCCTGAGACTCCGAGACCTGCACCTACACCCAGACATGTCCAATAAGCACCAAGATCAGACAAGGACCAACATCAGTACCGGACCAGACTCACAGCCACAGCCACAGCCGTGTCACACCCGAACCCACACCCACACATAATAACACGGCCCTCTACCCAAACGCACTTGCACACACACACAGCCACACGCAGATGCAAACGGACGACGTGAGCAAGCCTCCGAGCTCGATCAGTGCCTTTGCCTTGGTTTCGGAAGACAAATCCAGAAAATGCAACCGCAAAAACAGAAACTACAGAATGCAGAATACGTCAGGACATATCCAGGGGCTTTCCACTCCTACCGGGCTGCCCCCAGTTGCCCTAATAGGTGCGCCGTGCACGCGCATCCATTTCCCGCCTCCTCCATATTTTGGTTCGCGTCAAACTCCGCCTCCGATTTCTACAGCGCAATCAACCTTACTGCCAAAAACTTGTCAGCGGAGCCACAGAATTCGCTGCTTGTCATGGCTCTTGGAACCTTCGGTGTAGGTACACCTGAGACAGGAAACCCCCTCCCCCAATCAGTTCTGTGGGGTGTATCGCTATCCACACAGCACCGCGTTGTGCAGCTGCACTTGCAAATAGATGTGCCGCTTTGGCTGACAAAACGACTGTGGGAACGGGAAACTCAGGTGTTCGCTTCGTCCCACGTTTGATTGCCCCGCCCCTTCCCTCTAGCCCCGATGGTCTTCGGTTTCTCCGCGTTTTCCTGCCCGGTTTCTCCACTCTCAGACGCCGAGCGATGGTGCGGAAGAACTATTGCTCAGTGATTGGGGCTTGGGGCTTGCCAGAGAATGGCTGCCGACACGCCCCCCATCCCCCCAAGCAGGTGACCCATATCCCCCTCTCACCCATCCACTCAAACGGTCCGTGAGAGCTTCTCTGAGACAAACTGAAGGCTGCCGACGTATGGGGAGGGTTGGCGAAGGTGGTGAAAGGTGGTTGAGGTCTCTGATGGGCTGTGGAGGCGGATGCAAATACAACTTTTGGTGATGTGTTTTGGGAGGACCCCCGTCCCCCCTGTTCGCCCCAGCTGCTGGGTTCGAGGCACCAAGGGGCAAAAAGTGGCCTGGCGACACAAGTCCGACGTCCCTGCGTGCAGAGCACCCAAGACCCCAGACCCGCCTACACACACACGGTGGCGGGGCATACAGGCAGCAAGAGCATAGCCAACAATGACCGCTGCCACCGATACCAAGAGGATAAGAATCGATTGAGCCGAGCTGCAAAGAGCAAATGGGGGATTCCGGTTGCGGTCTGCCTGGGGGAAGCTCAGGGGCAGGCGAGGCGGGCCTTTGTGAAGAATGAAAACAAATCTGCCGGACTCCAGTGCGCCTGGACGCCAAAAGAGTACCGGCCGACCATACGTGAACAGCACCAAGTGTACATTGGGAGCAAGAGGAGCTGATCAACCGTCTCACTGGCCGTGCCCACAGAAGAATCATCCGGCAAAGGATGTCCGAGACGTGCGGCACAGATGTTGTCAGCATCTACTTACAACCGACCATGCATGCGGAAGGTACCCCCGAACCACAACGGCTTGAATGTCGAAACGTCATGGCAGTCCGTGTCTTCGTTGTGACCAGACCGGCTGTGGTGTACGCAATGCACGTTGGCCGTGTGGCCGTGAACCGCAACGTAATTTGACAGTGGTATAAAACAGTTTCCGTGGGGCAGCTTATCACGACCTCAGGAGCTGCATGCAGCGGAAGACGGATTCCCGAAGACAATCACGAAAAGGGTGCGGAAAAATTGCAACAAATACAGCATTGCAAAGCTTCATACCGCTTCAGTGTGATATTCACCACCTCCAGCCGCGCACTCAGGCTGGCAAACTCAAACAGCCGCAGATATGAGAGCACAATCGCAAATCCCAGGATGAACTTCTGTTCTTTTTCGTTCGTTGCAAACTTGGATACGAGAACTTGGAACTGCACCAGGAAATCTATCAGGGCACCTTGGTCGTTGCCACTAGTGACAGCACTATTGTAGGTTTGCTCCAGCTCCTGAGGAGCAATGAAAAAGGGCCAGCCACGGGCATGGAATAGGGGCCAGCAATTTGCACGAAGTAGGGGCCAGCCATGGGCGTGAGAAACGAGGCGGCAAAACGCATGCAGCAGGGGCCAGCGAGGGCATGGAGCCCTCATTTCTGACCAACTTTGAGCCATCTTGGACCTTTTTCCTCGACATACTGTCCATCCGGGTGAAACTAACTTTTCCAGTGCATTGAGCACCATCAAAAAACGAGGCAACATGGGTTGAAAGTGCAAAGGCAGAGGCCAAGGGCAGAGTTTATTGCAACGTCACATGTTTGGCACCGCGCATTGTAGCGGACCAACACCATCTCCCAAGCCTAACGTCGTGGGGTGCAATCTGAGAGTGGCATCGTCGATAGCCATACATTCTAGTTGTTGTAGGGGTAGGAATTGAACCCATGACCTTCTGGACGAGGCGAGCATCGTTCCGTTTCTGTGAGGTCTGGTTTCAGTTCCAGAAAATTGTACTGCCGTGGGGAAGTCCACCTCGCAGCGAATGGCTTTCAAACAATGTGGCAAAAGGGGCAGATCTCATTCGATGTAGCTGCCTGTTTGAAAAAGAGGCCCATAGATGCCAATAAGGGGGCCCAATGCGTGCTGCTCGGCCTTTCATAGGGTTCTATGTACTCACATTATCACCAGGGCATGACATGCCCGGCCCAATGCAGCCGGGCGCCCCCCAAAATCGTGATTTTTCAACTGATCCATGCCACCACTGTGCAAATTGCCAATTGGCCAACCCAATAAAGTGAAATCGATGAGCCAATACTCACCCAAATTGACTAAATCCCGAAGCCAGGCAAATCAAGTCACTAATCGCAACTGCTTACTTTGGCCTTTGCCCTCGGTGGCGAATACTTGGAGCACAATGATACCACAATCGTTGCCATTTGTCACGTACGGGTTTTTGGCAACCGCCTCAAAGCTTTCAAACGAGCGTTCGGAATCATGTCCGTTTGTTCATCCGAGTTGACTCTTAAACTTGGGTGACGTGCCCTAATCGTCATGAATCTCTGAGGGGTGTGCGGCGCTCTTGCACACACCGCGTGTGCGTGGGACAAGTGTCGTTGGAACGGATTGGTGCTGAAACGGGACATCAACTCTTTTAAATGCAGACGGCAGTGCCAACGGCAACCGGTGCCTTTCCTGCTGCCGCGCCCCTCGCCGTCCACTTACAGTGTTGTTGAGTGGCAGTAGTGCTACGTGGTCATGTGGTGAGCGGGGCGGCGCATACGATTGCATCATCCGCCAAACTCCAAAGGTATAACGTGTACCAAACCCAAATCCACAAAAAGATGATCTGGGCGAGTTTGAACACGGCGCCCCATGAGAATTGCTTCGCTACGCGGTAAAAATACGGGAGATGTTCCCCCATGGTCCTCCACGGCTTGGGCCACAGCTGAGCGGAAAGAGGCAAGGCATGCATCCTGTAACCTGCAGTGCCCCTGAGGGTCATAGCATGGGTGGTCTGCAACGAAGGGGGCAATGGGAGGTGGATGGCATCCGGGCTCTCAAAACGCAAAGAAAACAATGTGACCCTTCGCTACAACAGGGAACTTGAAAGCAGCACCCCACCACTCCCTCCTGCGTACTGACCAGCAATGTTGCTGTTGAGTGGGGGGCTTTGGTGTGGACTTTGGTGTGGAGTTCAGTGACCATGGGGTGGTTGGCAACCTGCTCTTAAGGGCAAGTAAGGCGCTGTTTCATCAGGGGCTGATCGTTGGACAAGACCGTGGTCAACCTTGAGGCCCCGAAAAATCTCCTACCGATCCATTTATATACTTCTACCTACGCTCTTCCACGAAGAAATTCACCACTCGGCAGTTGAAATCCTCGTCACCCATATGCGTGTCACCAGCAGTGGCCTTCACCACAACAATATCCCGATCAATAGTCGACCCCCCAAGCTGAGTCGCTACAGTGAATTGGCACGGTGCATTGCACTGGGGATCCGCTACAAAACGCCCTGCCCGTAGTGCTTCCACAAAGACAGCGTAAGCATTACCCTCCCGACGCTACAATGAATCGTCCTTTGTCGTCAAACGTCCTGCGACGCCTGGAGCCCGGCCACCGCTGAGCCAAACGGTTCCCCCCAAAAATCCATTTTTTGGAGACAGCTTGAAGGTCTTAGCACCATCCTTTTCGTCACAGAAATGCACCGGACTCTGTGTTGGCGAATCCAAGGGGCCCCTTGACATCGATGCAGCGACTGAGGCTGTTGCAAGGGCGCAGTCTGTGTTTGATATGCACCAGATGTGATGGGTAGGTCGAAGGCATGAATACACCAGTGCATCCGCACACACATGGGGCCCAGCTTGAGGCAGTACGGCAGAGCCACTATACGACACAATTTTCGTCAAACAGCAACCAACCCCCAAATCCTTGCAAACGAAAAGTAGCGTCAGGCAGAGGCCGATAAACCAGGGGGCGGCTGTTGCGGAAGCCGAAGCCGGTCATTGCCAGCAGGGGGGCGGCGGCGCAGTGTCCAACCGGAGGGCTGGTAACCGATGGCGGTTGGAGGTTCACCGACAGCTGTCGACGCTTGGGATAGACCAGTAGTGGCAGGAGCCCCCAGCTCCTAGCCCCCGTTGAGAGAAACCACAACTGCATGCGGGTGAATGCAGAATGCGATGTGTCTACTAGGGTTGGGACATTGTACCTGCCAAAACCAGAGCGCTGTCAAGTAACCAGTGGCAATCGCAATAAATATAAACAAACCAAAGAATGGAGAATTCCTTGAATTGAACTGCAAAATGCATTGGCAGCATGCATGCATGTGCGTATGTGCGTGCATGCATGTGGATGCATATATGTGGGCATGTGTCCTGCATCCATGTGTGTGTCCCTGTGTGTGTGCGTGTGTGCATGTGTGTGTGCTTGTGCCCGCATGCATCCATGTGCATCATCTCTGCGTTAGGCATTCCACACACACAGCCCCACACCCACACACACTTGATGATAAGAAGCGCCAATTAAACCACAATGAAGCAGCAAGAGCACATGCGCGCACACAAACACACACACACGCATGTTGGGGACCACAAAGTTAAAACAAAAGCACAGCAAAAGTGATCAAAAAGAACTCCTCAAGAGGTGCGGAGCAGCCCAAGACATCTTTTGTTCTGCACTAGAGGTGCGTACGCATGCCGTCCTGTTGCTCAACTGGCAAAGTGCAGGAGGCAGGTCAGACACAACCCCTAGCTCTCTTACAGAGCAAATCTATCCATATGGGAGCCCATTTTTGCCCACCTGTGCGGGTGGATGCCCTCACTTTTCTGTTGTCCAATAGCTCCGCATTTTGCGTTTCACCCATGAAGCGAAGCATGATGCTCCCAAGCAGACAAACACATGCACACACACAGGGTAAACGCGACAAAACAGGCAGTGGTGAAGGCTTGGGTGCACAACATCCAAATCGTCATATCAACGCGACAATACCGTAACCCCCCCGTCGCAAGAGTGTGCCGGAGGGGAGGGGTTGACATGAAAAAAAATTGGTAACCATCATTGAATCCACCATCATCCGGACACAAAAAAAATCTTTCTTGGCCGCACGGTCGGTGCAAGAATCACATGCCATGGAAAAAAACTCACAATGCTTAATGATGCCACCCCGTGTGCCACGGAATGGCTTGCGATGAAGCGCAGAATGTCTATGCTTGCGGGGTGGGAGTGATAGCTAGGGATAAAGGTGGCTGCTGTGAGCAGAATCAGCTTGGCATCCCCTTCCAAATCAGTTAGTGGACCATAGTGCCGCCGGATTTGGCACACGGCACGGAACAGTGCCACGATCCCCTCTTGCACATTGGCGGGCAAAGTGCGAACCACTAACATGACGCGCCCACCAGACCACTACAAGGCCACGGACACATTGTGGGTGCGACTTCTCGTGTCCTTTGATGGGAAACAATTTGAAGTTGGAATTTCCTTGCGCAACAGGCCCGGAGCTCCCAAGCTGTCGATGGCCGAGGGAGCCACCACGTTTGGTTGAACTTGCGTGGCTTCCACAAGCCGCATGCACACACAAGCCTCATCAACACCATCATAACAAGCTGATGACACTTGCTGCATGAGTAATTAACACCACAAATGTTTGCGTTGTAGCAAGCACATAGCACAGCGATCAACCCAAATGATGCCAAGCTGGGTGCGGCTGCCACGGAACTAGTGGTGGCCCCCGATGGTACTGCGGGTGCAGCCGCGAAGGGCTTCTACCAAGTGAAGGGCTTCTACTGAGTGAACGCCCATCCGTCCTGTGTGGTGTTAGACTTCGCCGCTTCCACAACTTGGATGTGCTTGAGGTTTGTCAATGATCCCCTTTAGGTGAATGCAAATGACGCAAAGCAGCGGCAACACTCGGGAAGTGCATCCAATCCGCACCCGCGGGTGCGATTGGGCCAAATTGACGCATCCATACATCACCGCCCATCCCGAGACAAGGGGGAGATAAATGTGTCTAGTACGTGAGAGCAAACAAATGGAAGAGCCAACCCTCACCCAACCCTCACCACACCACCACACCCTCACCAACCCTCACCCAACCCTTACCACACCCTCACCCAACCGTCACCCAACCGTCACCACACCCTCACCAACTCTCACCACAGCCAACCCTCACCCAACAAGCACAAAACCACAGCCACAAACCCACAACCCCAAAACCACACAGTCAACCTCAAACTCAACATCAACTACCACCACCTAAACCACTACCCAGGGAAAGCTTGTATGACTGTGTCCTAAGGGGGACCACCTACCAATCTGCACAATTTGCACAACAAAGGGGCCAAACCCTTTGGCAAGCAATGCAAAATGTCAATGGACACTAATAAACGCCAATAAACATCGATAAACGGCGGCAGTTGCCGAATGGGGGTTTCTGAGAGATAAATGCATAAACACGTTTATTTTCAATTAGGCTAGCGGCTTGGCCAGCAATTAATTCAAGGCTGTCCGGAATGGTGGTGTCAGTGTAGTCTAGTGTACTTTGTTCCGTGCCATGGTGCATTTTTGCACAGCCAGCTTGCGACCATGGTGTGTTGTGCACATGGCTGGTGGTGATCATTCGCATATACCGCGCATAGGGCTTTCAGCAATCCACAGCACTCCACAGATATGCAGAACACACATGGTGCGCAGCCTTATGCAGAGCTCTCATCATGGCCATGGGTGCGTCGCTGCAGGCTAACGCTACTTGGGCCTAGGCGAACGGGGGTAAGACTTGCGCACACTACGTGTATTGCCAGGGCAGGGCTCCCATCAGACTACTTATACATATGCAGGACAGGTATTCAGGTATTCTAGGGCAGCACACACATGCGCGCGCGCAGATCTACATCCACGGCATGTGCACATGCATGCACACACATGCATGCTGTACCCGCCATCCCAAACATGGGCCCCTTGTGGGTTCAAGGCGTCTGAGGGAAAGAGGTACGTGCGTTACAATTCACATTAGAAATCCCGGCGCACTTTACCCAAGTAGAAGTAGGACATGTAGGAGGGGATAGCACACAATTGTCCGAGTGTGTCATCAAGCAATTGGACGTGATGCAAAGGGGTTTACGCGACAATGATTGGATAGGGAAGATGGTGCCGGTTTCATCGCGGGGGGGGGGGGGGTCCACACAAGACGGCACCGCATAAATAGGGAGGCGCCGGAGGTAGTCAGACACGTGAATTCTTCTTGATAGGATGGACATTCACATTTAGGATGTCGCTGCACTGTGAAATACTCATCAAGAGCTTAAAAGGTGGACGCTTGACCAGCAGCTGCATGATTTTGATCACTTCATGCCATCGCCACACGATTGCTTGCCTCAAGATACGGTTTTCTTCTCTCAACCACTCATAGTGCACGGCACGGCGATCAAGTGCAATCTGACTAGTGGTGTAATGGAGGTGCGCAACATTGGTGCCTATCCACTCCCTATGTGGGGCTTGCACACCCCGGGACACTTGTACTTCTTCGACGGAGAGCTCGCCGTTGCAAAAGCTGGTGGGTGCCCCATCGTGAGACGCCATTAACGTAGAAACGGAGGCACTACGGAGTGTGAGGGAAGGAAAGGTAGATGTGTCTCGTTTTACTTTTTTTGGGGGGGGGCGTTGTTGCAACAATGTTAGAGGGGGCGCCGCGAAGAAATGCATAAGGTCGGGGTTCTTCGATGGGATTGGACTCTAAATATTTTCCTTGCCCCAACGCAAATTCTTCTTCCCAGTCAGCGATCCCTCTCACTCTGCCCCACCTCTCTGTGCCTCTGGGTGTGTGCATGGGGCATCAAGTTGCTACAGTTGCACAGTCCCAAGATCACAACACTTGGCCTGGGAGGTACTAACGGTTGGTGGGTACCCCTGCCGCTGGTGACTGACGGCGGCAAGAGGGTGGCCGATGGCCCATGAGGGCGTACAGGCCAGTTGCAAAACAAGAAAAATACAAGGAAACTGTGCCCTCAAAAACACCGCTGGGTACACGACCACAGGGCTTGCATTGGCTGATGATCGAGCTGTACACCCGCGACTGACCAGCCCTCGTCCGACCGATGCAACATGCCCGCGGCTGTCCCTCCAGAACATCAAGCGCTCTTCACCCCGAAGCGTTACCCCATGACTCGCAGCCCTCGGGGGACGGAAAAGAGACCGAGAAGGGGAACTCACGGAAATCGGTGTACATGCCTCCCGCCGCAGTGAACTCCAAAAAGAAGACGCTGTACGTGTACATCTGCGATGTGCCCCTCCAAACCAGCAGCTGAATCGCGACGAAGCGCGTTTGATAGTCGATCCACGCATTGTTCTGCGACGGAGGGAAGGTGAAGTACGTGTGCCTGCGTGCGTCAGGGCAGTCCTTAAGAGGAAAAAACCAAAAAGGTTCCTGAACGGCAGTTTTGCAAAAAGAACGCATGTAGCTCACATGTTCAACCATGGTTGTGGCGATTGGTGGTTGGCGGTTGGTGGTGGTTGGCAGCGGTTGGCAGTTGGTGAGTGGTGGTTGGCGTGCGTGCGTGTGTGCGGGCCAAAGTCTATATCATAGCCCGACCGAAACATCAGTGCCGAATACATGCGGTTTCTCAAAACTGCATCCGGATCATGACAGGAAACGTAGAGGAAAGGCCCCTTCCCTTTCAACCACTGCGGCTGCCGCCCGCACCTCGCACGTGGTGCGGGCGTGTGGTGCTCGGGCTGCCAAGGTTGCGCGAAAATGAAAGCATGGCACATGGCAAGTGTTGTATGTGCGTCACCATTGCGTTGCAGACTGTCAGCAAAAGGCTGCACCACAGACCAGTACGTGGTGGTTGGTGCATGCGCGCAGGGTGCGGGGTGCGATGATGGCAATGTCACTGCTGATGTAAACCCCCAATGGCGTCCACCCCCTGCGGGCGCCGATAGGCTCCCGGTGGCGGAGCCGTCGCACGGTGCGTGCATGGTGCGCAGGTCCACAGAATGACATCTCGTTCCTGAAAACCTGCCCGCCCCAAAAGGTCGAAGGAGGCACCCAAAAACCCGCACAAACATTGCAAAAAATCCATGCATACTTCCCATCCTTTCCTTTGGCGATGACCGCCAACGAGTTATTCGACCCAAATGCCATCGAATGGATGCTGAGGTAGCTTTCCCCTTGTGGGGGAAGGTCCGACCACAGCGCCTTCCAACCTCTCCCCCGGGTGTATCAACCAACGGAAAACCAAGACATGGACGTTGCATTTGGGAATTGAGCATACAACGGCATAGGCGCGATACAAAACACAATGATGTGACACTGGGACTAAAAGTGCCAATCATGTACGAAAGCATATCCAAAAAAGGGGAACCACGGACCATGCACTGAAATATGTCTTTCCGACACCCTGATAAATTCTACACCTACGAGAAGTGGGGGCACCTCCAGACACGTGAGGTAGTCCGCGGTGGCAGTCGAGTCCATTGTTGGAAACAGGATGGCGGTGTAGCCTGGCACAATCGGATACTTGTCGAAACTGCCTGCGACCTTGGATGTATCTCCTTTGCCCTGGAAGTCCCAGTACTCCCATCCAACAAAGCTATAACGGTCAGACGTTGCAGTTGGGAGGGTTTGCGTCGAATTGAGTCCCAAAATCGCCCGATACTCAGCTTCACACCTGCAATGACACACATTGCGTCGGAAGAGGCTTCAGGTCCGACTCAGGAGGCAAAACTGAGATAAATCCCACTCTGGTGGCATGCTGAAGGTGGGGGGCAGGGATGTATTGGAAGAGAGCAGGGGGGGGGGGGGGGGGGTTGGCCGGACCCCCCCTCCTCCTATGGTCCCCCCCGACCCCGGCGCCGAAGGCGCGGGAAATTTTTTTTTAAGGCGAAATCCTCTTGCACCAAAGGCACGGAAGAAAAATTTAGCTCAAACAGTGGAAGGGGAGGAGGGGTCCAGGGCCGCATGCAGGTCAAGAAGCGCTCCACACATGCACGTCCTGGTATGCATATGCAGCAATGTGGAGGCAGTTCATGGATGAATCCTTCAATTTCGATCACTGAGCTATGTACAGCCGGGACCATTGTCCAGGGGTCCAGGGGGGGGGGGTCCACCCTCCTCCTACGGTTGTCAGCCATTCTCATACATCCCTGGTGGGGGGGGTAGGGAACAGCAAGGTGGGCACGGGCTGTGCGGCGTGTGGCCCTTCCCACTCGTCACAGGCTTCCGTTGCTGATCGACGAGAATCGTAGGCTGGAGATGGTGGACATGTCGAACAAAGTGAAGTTGAAAGCGAAGAACAAAGTGGAGTTGAAACCGAAGAGGAGTGCGCGACGCGGGACACACAATATCACACTGCCCAAAACCAGCCTCTGAACAATCGTTGTTCCCTATCTTACCTCAGGCCGAGGTCAATGCAACAGGTAATTTGGATACTTGTGCTAAAGCATACATTTCACTCGAAGAATTCGAAAGTTCCAAAGTCTCTCTTGTCTTCAGAGCACAATGTTGAGGTTCGGCTCAGGTTGACCTGCTGATCAGGTTTAAAAGCGGAGACAAAGCCCCTCCCATGCGTGCTAGCCTCGTTTGATAGCGACGTACTGTTGGTGAGACATTCATTGGTGAAAGAAGACCCAGCTTGAGCTATCAGATGAAGTAAAATCAAAGATGGTGAAATGTAGTGAGGAACTACCTTGAGCGAAGTGCGCACACAGTGCAACTATTTGGCTGCTGGGGCAGACTATGGAAATACACATTCCTTGTGGGCCACAGCAGTGATGAGTCTGCCCACGACCCATCAAAGACTGTAGCAAATGTGCTTGTGTACGTCTCTGCACAATGAAAATAACGTGGTGCCCAATGGTGTGATGGTGGCGGTACAAGAAGGAGGTCTTGCCCCCCATACGAGGACTGGACTATACGCCACACAGTTCTGCAGGTCCTCATTTTGAGACGGCGTGGCTGAGTGGAAGCTTGGTAAAGCGCTTAAAGATGTACAGGGACAGACTAGGCAACATTTTCTGAATAGCACTGTGACGACGGGACTTCAAGCGGTTGAAGCGTTGAGGAGCATGCTATTTCGGGGCATAAATCCTGTTTCCCAGGCTCATTCACTGACACGCTAGCGCACAAGTGGGCGTCTTCCAAGGGGCATCGAGGCAGGAAGCAGTAGCTGACACGCCGGGCACAAAAACCATGATACCTGTCAATGGCTACGCGCGGTGCCGTTTCCGCATTCTTGCCACCGTCCCATTCTTTGAAGCACGGTCCCTCATGACTCTTGATCTCGAGGCCGGCGTCGAAATACTTCAGCCACGGTGAATCTGGATTGCTCGAAATCACACATTCCGAATTCTGCAAGACCACGACGGGGTTTTCGAATCCAAGACAGACGTCAACAGCTAGGCACAACCTGGGGGGGCACTGGTGGTGGTTGTGTACCAAAGAATGGCAGTTGCGGGCCAAACGATAGCAGTTGTGGGCCAGCATAGCCATCATCCGCATGGCAGAACGGTACTGGTCGTTAAGCGATTCCCCAATCTCCCCCTCCAAAGGACAGGAAGGGGTGAAAGTGGGTGGCAAGACAGCAATCATTATCCCAAAAATACCATCTCCACCCCGAAATCACACTTGGCCTCCATGGACAACCAGAAAAAAGAGCCGCCACATTCTATTGCCTATTGGCAAGACACCTTGAAGAGGGAGGAAGCACAGTCAATCGATCAGTTAGCTCGTCAGGAAGGCGGTTAGAAGCCTCCCATCCCCCCTCAACCCTAAATAGGGTGAAAAACACATGTAGAGGGCCCACAACATGCTTTACGTGGGATATTTGATCATTGTGAATGGTCAAGACATCAAAAAAATCGGTTTTGAAAACCTCAATTTTTGAGCTGCGGAGAGTGGAAAATTGCTTAAGCAGGTTATCCCCTAGCCCCTTGCCCCCATCCAAACACCCAAATAGGGTGAAAAGCACATGAAGAGGGTCTAAAACATGCTTTACATAGAATGTTTCATCATTGTGAATGGTCGGAACATCAAAAAAAAAAAAGAAAACTTTCCGTTTTTGAGCGGTGGGGTGGGAAACTACATCAGCAGGTTGTGCCCCAGCCCCTTACCCCCCCCCCCCCCCCCCCACCAAAAAAAAAACACCCAAATGGGGCGAGAAACAAACAAAGAGGGTCCAAAACATGCTTTACATAGGATATTTGATCATTGTGAATGGTCAGTATACAAAAAAAAAATCAGTTTCAGAAATTTACATTTTTGAGCCGTAGAGGCTAGAAAATTGCATAAGCATGAGTTTTCAATTCTTGAGCTGTATATGGTTGAAAACTGCAGTTTGTGCGCACACCAAATGCCACCGAACCACCTACAAACTGCAAATTTGAAGCTTTTCGAGGGCCCATGGCTCGGGCTAGATGGGCCCACTGGCCACTACGTGGGTCCCCATGGGTGCTCAAGTACCCGTATTTTCACCAAATGATCACCCAAACCCATCCCAGGGGCAACGGAAGGGTTTCATAAAAAGTCAAATTTTGAAAAAAATTCAAGGTGCCACAAAACAGCCTAACCAGCCTAACCAACCTAACCAGCGGGAAAACGGCTAAACCCTCACTTGCAAGGGGCCATATGGGCGGGGCCGACTAGGGGTACCCGGAGTTGCGACCTGGTACCCCCGCCACCGGCTAGGGGGTCCATATACACACACAACGGGCACAATATGCAAAGAAGTTTAACCCCCCCCCCCCCCGTGTGTGACATTCTGTGTGGTTGTTGTTTCTTTACGGGGCCTGGACAGTCACCCGTTCTATACTTTGCATGTTGTGTCGGGTTGCTGCTTTTTGTCGGCAGCTGTGGCCGGGGCCCCTGCTAGTGTCGTTTCCGCGTTCGTGGAGTCCAGTGGTTGGTGTGTTGGGTTTGTGATGGATGTGGCAGGATGTGCCGTTTGCACGTTAGCGGCACCCAGTAGTTGGCCTACTGGGGTTGTGCTGGTTGTTGTAGGGGTCGTTTGACTGTTTTTGCTGTCCACACATCTCCGTCCTCAGGCCGTCCACATCCTGCCTCACTGTGTTGCCGTGTGCGTGAGACCCAGGTGCCCTGCTCCTCCACGCGTTGTCCCGGCGGTCCACCACCTACGCTCCCCCGCTCTGTGGGTCGCGCGTGCGCAGGGCGCGTTCCTTGTTGGTTATGGTTGACGTGGGTGGCGTGTGCGCCTGCATGGTGTCCCGGGTGATTGACGCTGCACTGTGACTACGCCATCATCTTTGGTTCCGCCCACCCTGGTTTTGTCGGAGGTTCCATCCCTTGCCTGGCCCACCATTCTTTTCCAAAGGGTGCTCAGGGGCCCCAGCGGTGGCCCACTGGGTGCTGCATCCCCTGGGTGCAGACGAACAATGGAGCTGTGCCGCAGGGGCCCCAGGGGTTGGCTCCCTTGGTGCCTGATCCCCTACCACGGGGGGCGACTACAACCGGACGTGATGCGAAACCCCCCCAGCTATCTGTTAAAACCAGGGGGGGGGGGGGGGGGGGGGGGGGGGGGCTGGGGGGCAGTTGGGGGGGGGTCGGCTGGAGGGTCTGGGGGGAGGGGGGCGGAGGGTGTGGGGGGGGGGGGTTCGCCTGTGGCGGGGGGGGGGGGGCAGCCCACTACTACCACATGCATACCTCCAGGGGGGATGTGTGTCTTGGGCGGGTTTGGGGAAGCTGCTGGTGGCTGTTGTGAAGCAGGGGCTGCAGATTGGCAGGTGTGTAGGTGTGTCCACAGTGGTTGTGGTGATCTTTCACTTTGCAACAAACGAGATTTGTTGAGTGCCTCGTCTTGCTAATCTGGCGCTCAAAACATGGATGGTTTGATGAAAGGGAAGCATGCACAAAAAAACTTCGGCGCCATTGGCGCCATGGCCCCAACACCACTATCTCTCAAACCCCGGGGGGGGGGGGGGGGGGCTGGGGGGTGTCGCATACAAGGAGCGGGCCCGGCCGCCCCCCCCCCCCCCGTCTCCCCTGCGCGCACTGATGGCTCCACAGAACCCATCAGGGGCCCAGTGGTGGCCCACCAGATGCAGGGTCCCCTGAGCGTGGACGGACATAGGCGGCGTGCTGCAGGGGCCCCAGGGTTGGCTACCCAGGTGCCTCATCCCCTGCGCACACCGGTGGCGCCGCAGGACGCGTCATGGGCCTCAGTGGTGGCCCACTGGGTGCTGGATCCCCTGGGCACAGGCAGACAAGGACTTTGCACTGCAGGGGGACCCGGGTATGGGGGGTACAATTGTCAAAATCCAAAAGTTCATTGGGGGGTTTGCGGTCCTAAAATGATGCTTTTACGAGGGGTTAGACGTCAGAAACCATACCTTGGGGTATGCTACGCGAAGGACCTCAAAAAAGGGGGGGGGGGTGAACGCTGCCTGCGCCTGCGCTATGTACAGCTATGTACACTGAGCTCATCTATACGTACAGCATCTGCTCTGATTGGTCAGTCATTGACTCCTCCCATTCTAACTCTGCCGTGTGTTGCACCTGGTATTTGGTGATCATTGTACCGCCCTGGGGGCATGCATGCACATACTGCAGAAAGGCACCTGGACATCTCTTGCGGTTGTGCATTAAGCTGGCACCCAATCGGCCAAACCTCAAGTATGCCCTGGCGTTGCAGCTAGTTATCTAAACCTACACTTCCCTCCCTGGTCCCAAAGAGGGCTCGCAAAGAGGGGGGGGGGGGGTAAGGAATTGTCTGCCCATGTGAAGAAACTTGCTGAAAGAAAAGTTCCGTTCGAAATTGAGGCAATTTAGCGATTTAGCCCCTTTGCATCTGCGCCTTGGATTGCTTTGCTGGGATAGTGTTGAGACTGTTCTGTCGATGTGGTCCTTCGAACGATCGACAGAATAGACAGTGACGTACCTTTACTCGCAGCTGAGTCAGGCGGATGATGCCTCCGATCAGGTAGTTGTAGCTGTCGATCTGCCCGTTGTCGCCCCAAAGGTCCAAGAGCCCTTCGCCGGCCCGCATCCACTCCCAGAACTCCCAGACCTCCCCTAATTGGCTGAAGGTCACGATGTCGTACAGCGAATTGGGGCCTGGCATATCGAGATACCCGTCCTGCAATGCGTTCAAGCGGGAACCTCACTTCCCAACACCCCCTGCCAGCCCTCCATGTCCCCATGGGGAGCATTTTCGAAAAAATTAAAATGAGCGGCCGCCCTTACACGTGGTCAAACTGCTCAGGATTGAAGGGAGAAGTCAAAAACCACCATTCATTCCCTGCCCTGGTACACGGTGTCAGAATAAACATCGGTATCGTGGGGGGTTGTTCCATGGGGATCGTCCATCCGTCCAGGCTGATAGAATACAACCGTCCAGTGCCATGCCTTTGACGTGACCGGCTCGTTGGGCGAGGCCCGGTAATGCGCGCGGAAATCTGCCCGAAAATCTGTCCGAAAATTGGCCCAGGGATTCCACTGTAAATTTTCCGGGAACTCCGGCCAGAAATTCGACTGGAAATCTCCCTGGCCTGGAAATCCCGCTGCAAGTCGGACCAGAACTCCGATTGGAAATTGGCTCGAGAATCCGCCAAGAAGTCGGACCAGAAAGGCGCCCGGAAATCCGCTCGGAAATGTGACCGGAACTCCGCCCGGAAATCTGCCACAAACCTGACTCTGACTGGATGATACCCGCTGGTAAATCAGCCCGGAAACTGGCCCGAAAATCCGCCAAAATCATATCTCGGGCCCCCTGACATCCCTGAAAAAATCCCTGCGTTTGTGTTGCTGTTGCCCCGTCCGTTCACCCGCGTCCTCCTGCAACGGCCGTCGAGTTTTGCAGTCCTGCCTACGCCGGCATTCATGGCCATGCCAGTCCATTACGGTCCTGCTGGGGCGAACCCCCCCATACTATGCCCGCTACTGTGGGGAGGGAAGAGAAAATGGGCGACGTTGAGCAGCGCTGCAGGGGGCAGTAGAGACCTACCTCACATCCACCCTCCTTTACACCGCCCTCGCATGGACACTGCACACTCCAGGCCTGCTTTACAGCAGAATGCGTGTTTTGCTTGAACCGACTACCCTGTGTGCGTGTGTGGCCCTATGCAAATCTCTGCCGTGGTCCTGTTGTTGCTCAGACGGCGGGGGGGGGGGGGGGGCTGTTCAGCACCACACGAAATCCTGGCAACGCCCCTTGACATGTGAGACAACCCTCAACGATCCTCACAACAAACCTCAACGATCCTCAACAACCTTGACACTCGCAACACTCCTCATAACCCGCATCAACTCTTGACAGCCCACACCCAGGCCCCGTCACCCCGGCCACGTGCATCGCATACATCCACTCTGCGTTTGAGATTGTCAGCAGATGTGTACCCGTCCAGTCCGACTGCAACATACGAAACGCTGGCGATGGTCAGGACGATCAGGAAAGCAATGTAGATCAGCATGTGCAAGACGTACCCTGAGGGAACAGTGGAGAAGCGGTGTACACGGCAGGAGATGTGCATGTGGGCGTTGTGCAGGGCAGGCTTCGTCGGGGCCCTGATCGACCTGTGTGTGGGGGGGGGGGGAGGGTTGCCCGGACAACATCATATTTCCAAAAATTATATTCTAATTAATTGTGTCTCAATCCTTAAAAATGCCTGTTTTAACCACGCCCATCTGGTTGTTGTTGCTATTTTCCTGGAGGCTTCTGGATGTTTGCTATTCATTCTTGGAGGCTGCAAGATGGTTGCTGTTATTTCCTGAAAATTGCTGGATGTTTGCTATTATTTCTTGGAAATTGCTGGATGGCTGCTGGAGGCTGCACTGGAGACACTGTGCTCGCGACAGGCAATGGCAAGGGCAAACGGAAGTGACTGGTGGGTGATTTGCAGTTTGTCCATGTAGACAAGCACGCTGTTGGGGCTTCAGTCCATGCATTGGGGCAGAGTTCCTCCGCAGATCCATACAAGAGTAATTTGCAGGGAGACAATGAAATGCACAGGGGGCAGGACTAGCGGCGGATTGCAGGTTCACAAACTGTTTCCCTTGGCTCCCTCCCTTTAGGAAGTTTCCATAAAGGCTGATTGGTTATGGCAGAGCATCACTGGTATCTAGCGCCACAGTATCACCTGGTCAAGTGTTGCGGACACAGCAACATTCACCAACGTTTTGGAAGAAAAATGGGGTGAAATGGCGAAGGTGTGCCAATTGCCAATTGCCCCGCAACGGGGGTGATTCACTCAAATTCAGTTCATGCCTGTGGTAGTTCTTGAGGTGACTTTGTAGGTGTGTGTGTGTGTACGAAGGTGTGTGTGTGTGTGTGTATGTGTGTGTGTGTGGCCCGCATGGGGGGGATGCCGTATTAAAGAGGAAGACCTGCATGGGTCTATGGGCCGCTTGCTCTGAAAAATGGGGGAGGGGCACCCGCACATGAGCCCCCGCACCTGACGGTGGGCGGAAAGAGGGCTTCTCTCCCCCGCATGCGGCCCCATGCCGGGTTGCCTGTGGCGTGAAGACGGGTTCTGCCGGCACCGCTGGCCTCCCACTTCCCACGTCTTCCTCCGTGCCACCTGCATGTGTGAAGATTCCGCCCCTCGGGTTGGCTAGAATTCTCTCTGGCTTGGCATAGAAGTCGATTGCATAGTGTCGCAGCGCACTTTTCGCTACGCCCTTTGCTGGGCATTGTTTCCTCCCCGGATCTTTTGCGCCTGCCGGTGGCTTCGCTGCTTGCTTTCTGGCCGGGCCCTTCTTTTTGGCTTTGCGCCTCGCTGTGCGCGCCCTTTGCTTTAGGGCCCATCTTGCCTCCCCGTACATATCTCTCCACGTGTGTCCATACTGCCAGTGGCCCGGTGAAAATGGGGCGGCCCTCCAGTCCCATGACCGTGCCCGCCCCCATTGATGTGAGGGAGCGGCAGTGGTGCGTCATCTTGGCCGGGAAGATTGGCTCGCGTTCCGTGGCCTTGCCCACCAGTGTGACAATCAATCATAGCACCCTGGCTTTTTCCTGGAGGGACATGCCCCCCCCTGCGAATTTCGACTGCAGGGCCGGCGGCAGCGGCCGCCCCGCGAAGGCCTCGAAATCTAGGGCCAGCTGCATGAAGGACACTTGCCAATGCGCCCGCGGGATGCGCGCGTGCATTCCTAGCCACTCGAGCTCAGAGTGCCACCTCAGTACCAGGGGCAGCAGGTCGGGTCCCCACTTCCACTCCCTTGGCAGTTGTCCGATGACCGGGATGTCTGGGGGTATCCCGCGCGGTTGCGGGAGTTGGAACTGATGCCACGGGTATGTGTCCCGCTTGTCACTCCGGGTTTGGATCAGAAAAAGGAGCCCTGCTTCATCATCCTTGACTGTTCTGGCACACAGTACCGCCAGGAACATGCCGTGCAGGCATGTCATGAAGATTTCCCAAGGGTGTTTGCCCCCTGTGGCCCATTGGCGCCCCGCCTTCGCCAGCTGGTGCAATTCCCGCCTCTTGGGCTCCAGTTCCTCCTCGGGCAGGAACAGCCAGCTTCGTGGGATGTGGTACAGGTCGTTACAGCGTTTGCGCCAACGGCTATCTTGATCCATTCCGCTAGTCCGCACCACTTTGTCCGGCACACTTCCGCATCAGCGCAGGCACGGTGGCCAATCTCTCAGTGAACTCTCTGGCCTGCGTTGGGGCGCTGCGGCACCACAGCAAGTGCTCTTCATCCTTCAGCAATCCTGTTGAACAGAACGGACACGTGTTTGTGGGCCCGAGCCCTCTCGCCTGAGCACGGACCGCCGTCCACAGTACCCCCATCAGGGCTCCCCGCAGCATGGCTCTATCCAACTCATTGTCGCAGTTTGCTATGTGTGCCAGAGTGAGGGCTCGGTGTATGTTGGCGCCCATGCCTCCAAACAGCCGGGGTCGTCTAATCTCTAGCTTACGCAGCTGCTGCCTGCGCGGAGTCTCCCTGAATACGTGCACCACATACGATTGCGAGTCAACGCCAAGTTGATCGGGGCATGTGCCCCCGGGTACGTCCATTTCCACCACCGCACCAGCGGTTGCCACCCCAGTCTGCGAAAGTCCTGCAGAGCTCGGCCCAGGGGGCCTGTCGCCTTTGGCGCCGGTGCGGCCTCCCATACCGCCTGTATGATTGGCTGTGGCGTGCCTCTCGTGCGCGCCTGCCGTGCCAGCCAACACATTCTCCGGTAAGGGATGACCATGGTCGGCGCCACGCGGTGTCCCGGCACGAGAAGAGCAAAAACAATTTCCTTTGACCGGCATGGTCTGCCGGGGCCCCATAGCGCATACATGACCGTGGACTCCAGTGCCACCGCTGTTTTCTAGGAGATGTCGGCTAGTTCTTCACCACACAGCGCCGCCGCAATGATCATCACCGCAGCTATGGCCGCCCGCCCGTCGAAAGGGGGAGCGATCTTGATTTTTTCAACGCCGTCTGCGCCTCCTAGACCCGCTTCGTTAGCATTGGCCCTGTGCCCCTCTTGGGGTGCATATGTACCCCGATACCTAGGTGCCTGAATTCGTGATGATGTGGCAGCGATTCACCGTTGAGCTCCACACTCTGGGCCTCCTTGGTCCCCCGGGCTTTGTGCTGCACCGCAAAGGTCGGCGACTTTTTCGCGTTTATCTCCTGCCCAGTCAGCATTATCCACTGGCCCGTTGCCTGGAGCATCATCATGAGCGTCATTGCGCACAGTGCCGGCATGTAGGTGTCGTCGGCATATCCTTCTGCTGATATCTCCACCATAGTGCCTGATGCCATCTCCTCATCCTAGGCCCCTCCATCATGGCTGCCTGCATCATCTTCTCGGAGCTGGCACTGCCCGGGCTGAAAAGTATCCAAGGCTCAACGGGCGATTGCGGTACGTCCAGGGGAGTACGGGTTCCAAGGCTGTCTGGGGCTGCTGGCCGCCTTAGAGATGCCCACGACGTCTCCGTGTGTGTGGCCCGCATGAACATGCGGAAAAGGTGCTCGAGAGGGTAGAGGTTGGTCGGACAACGACACGGGAAATTTGCGGTGCAAGCAGTGCCCGGATCCGAGGATGGCGAGGACACATGGTGCCCAGTATCCACTGCACCATCAACAGGGGTATCGCCAACACTAGAGACTTGTTGCAGCCGGCATCTCACAGCAAGAAGAGCAACCAGGCAAGAATAAACTGGAATTCTGATTCACTTGTCCCCAAATGTGACTCACAACTGAAAGAAAACAGCAGTCCGGTGCGCCCCCTCTTTCATGTCCCATTGTTGCCTGTTGTGCATCCACTTCAATGATATGGGGGCCATTTGGCATCCAAACCGAATTTGGCAAGCATCATTTCACTATTGGCAATGAGGTGGTATCAAGGGAGGGACAATCAACCCTAGGCCACGCCAAACTCTGTTTGCTAGTGGTAAACCCGCCCATGAGGGCTTGAATCCGGCTGTCCAAATCTCAGTTTGATGGTAGTTTTTTTTTGTTTTTTCTTTTGTGTGCGCACTCGCTGGCGAAGCCTGTGGGGCAAATAGCAGTGCTCACGTACACTGATATACAACAACTTTGCACAGTGTGCACAACTCCCTCAACAAGGGAAGTATTACCAGCATCTTGTTGTGCAAAATAATGATTTTACAAGGGGTTAGGCATCCAATATCATGCCTTGGGGTATGCTACGCGAACGACCCCCAAAAAAACGGGGTGCATGGCGTCCGCACTTGGGCTTGATCTAACAACCTCTCTTCGAGGTGTTTTTTCCCTCCCCATCAGCTTGAGGCTCCGAATAGCAAAGGTCCAAAGACGGGGTGTAGGGTCAATTTTTTCCTGCGACTTTCACTCATATTTGAACCCCCCATAAAAATCTCAGCATCTTGAGTGTAGACAAATAGGTTAATGAAATTTCTTTTTACTCCCTTTGGGAGGGCAGAAAAAATCCTTTAGCACCTTTGCCGCCAAATTTCCTAACCCTTGCTCCAACCTGGGCCGGGGGGTCTAGGGGGTGGGGGCACTGGCGTCATGCACATGACCAGGGGTTGGCCCGTGGGTCCATGGGGGCGTGTGTGCACAGCACGCGCACGGCGCGGGCACAGCGCGCACATGACAGGAAGAAATTGGGGGGTTTTGCTACAATTGGCAATATTCTTGCCTATACAAACCATACTACACACCCACAACGTTGGACAGCCCGATGTTTGCAAACGCGGAGCACAAGAATACTGCAACAGAATTTGGGACGGCAGTGACTCAGTGTCGCCAGGACCGGACGAACCGGTAGTAGTATGGACGGGTGCGGTGACTTCCTCTCTGCAAGCATGCGGGACCCCAGACAATCATAGACCCGCAACCAAAACCTAGGAAGAATTGCTGCAACACGGTTAGGCCAGCCCTCTGACATGCGGGCAGGCCGGTTTCAAAAGGGATGGTTGCTACACGGTGAGGCACTCTTGCAGGGACCTGTTCCACCACCGGCGAAGGGGGTGGGCGGGCGGGAGAAGACAGAAAAAACTGCCTAAGTATGGAATTGCAAACAAAAGTTGAAAAATTCAATACCACAAAAGATACCACAAACCTGTAGGAAAGGATGCACAACAACACATACCAATGCACGAGAAATGAGGGCAAAGCATGCATGCAACTCATATAAATGCATAATAAGGCTCATTGTTACGGGTACTAGGCACTACTATGCAGGCTGGGCATGGTCCTATACAAACTTTGTGCACAGCGCGCGCACAGCACGCAAAACGCCCCCCATGATACTATCACGGTGCTGCTTTGTTCAGCTTACGGCATTTATTGCAGTGCTTCCGGGATACATTCTGGTGAGTCCAGGATAAATTCCAGTGGTTCAATGAAATATTCTAACCACATGATTGCCAAAAAAAATTGTACCAGACCTAGAAAATTGGTGCAAAAACTGCTGCAGTAATTTCCGGTGAGAATTAACGGAACAGAATTCTATGTTACATACCCCCCCCCTCCCAGGGTAAAGAGAGCTAGATGTCCGAGTGGTTACGCAGCTATGCTAACATGTCATCAGTCGTGGCATTGAACCCAGCTGCCTTTAGTTCACAGCCCGGTGCCCGAGGGATCAGAGCAGTGCCAACCTCTGCAATACTCGGGAGGTGGGGCATGCATTTTCCACACAGTACACTCACCACAAGGTCTGGCTGGGATAGTGCACGGGCGTCTGTCTAGGAACACTGCGAGGACCGCCAAGATCTGAGCGTGGTATCTGATGGCACGCATCCGGTGTACCCAGACAATGGACGCTCATCAAGGAAGGCGAGAGCCCAGGTCTTAGACCTGCGCCTACGGGCCATTGGGTGCCTTCCTTCCCCCAGGGTAGTAGAACAAACCTTTGGCATTGGTCAGATGATCTAGCATGGCTCGCCTACCCTCACATGGTTGCAAAACATACCAAGGGAAGCCCCATGACACCCCACAAATTGCAAATCAAGTTCCCATGCAATTGCTAGTATTATTGCTGGTGGTGGGTAGAAATGATAGTGTGTCATATAGTCGAAGTTGGTTGTCACCCTTTGGAATTGCTCCACGACACACCACAGCTGCATTAAGTACAAAAGGGACTGCAGCCAAGCCGCCGGTAGAGCGCAAGTATGGCATTGGAGGTGCAGACACAAACGGGGTTCAAAACCGTATGATGCGACCGAGTGATGCGTCAACACAATTGAAATGTGCGACATTGTGGGTGAACCAGGAAACACACACACACACACACACACACACAACTACACACACTCTGTTACGACCAGAACAGAAATGCCACAGAGAAAGACTCTCACTCTGGATCACATGCTCTAGAGTACCGGGGGTGTTCAGTCAATCCCCCATACAAAAGGTTACACCGAACCTAAGACCAGCTTCCCAGACAGAAACAGCTGGCCCAAACTGAAACACATCGCAAGCGGTATGCTCCCTCCACACACACGATGCGGACACGCCAACACCCAACAAGCGCCCTGCGGATGGCACCTCCACACACACGCGCACGCGCACGCACGCACACACACACACAATTTTGCAAGACACAGCACAAGATGGGCTGAGTGAAGTTCCTCGTCAGTTGGTCATCAAACAAGATAGAGCATGTTCCACGCCAATAGGCACCTTTCTGTAGGACGCAGGCGTACAGCCATGGTCATGTGATCAGCTTAACTGAGCCTACTATGCAGGAAATAGCACTGCCCTGCCCCCTCAGGACTGCAGGCTCATAGGGAAATCTGGGGATCCCGCTGCATTGTGGGACAACGCAGATCATGATGTCTAAGATCTATTGCAGACTGAGACGTGCACTATGCCACGTATGCGTGTGATCATGACTGTTCACACACACACACAGACACAAGGGGATAAAGTAAGAGAGAGATAGAGACGCAGACACGCACGCACACACACACACACATATGGACAGGTGTGACAACCAGCGACCGGGGAAGCTTTAGCGCATCGTTCTCCGAGGAGGGCCAACATACCGAAGTACGCAATGCGCTGATCCAGATAAAAGTTCACAAAGCTGATGTCCACCATCTGCTGCCCTATGGAGGCGCTGTGGTCGCGGTCGGCACCATTGCCGCCATTGCCATCACCACCATCCAAATATGCCATTGTGCCCGGCAGGGACAAAGGACTGCAATGAGACGAGCAGGCTACAGGAGAGGGCAAGCTTGAAACGCAGACTCCCAGCAGCATGACCTCCAGCAACAGCAGCCCAGGGGCCATGAAGCAATGGATACTCAGGTACCGAACGCCCCCGTGTCACAGGCGACCGGTCATAGCTCGTGACTGTTCTGCTGCACTGCAGCACATCCAAACCAGTGCTGAATGTTGCCTTGAGTTCGCCCTGAGGCCATCGAATGTCTCTTAGGCTGGTTTGGGTTAACTCTCACCCCCCCCCCCCATGGAACCCGATCATGCATACCCGAAGTGTGGAGGATCGTAGCAGGCTCTGGCAGCACACATGCCCACTGCTATGTCGTGGTAACGCACGACATCATTCTTGTCCACTTTGCCCCTAACGTCATGCATGCATTCAAAACGGGCGATGCGGGCCGTTCGGTGCATCCCAATCCCGTCCGATGCGGGATTTGAACCACCGATCACGCCCCACACTGGCCCAGAGGATTACCATTCTGCCATGGACGAGGGTGCCCCTCGCCATGTCCTTGTCAGTGCATAATAGCAGCATAGGGGGGGGGGCGGGTCTTTCGCAACAGCCCAGGCTGCAAGGCATGGCATCGCGGGCGTAGGACCTCGATAGAGCAGTACAACATCAGGGCATGGAGGAAACTTGGCGCGTGCACATTTGATGCTGGAACGCATCGTGGCCTGTTGGTTGCGACCACCCACATCCACGTACAGCGGCTCTAGTAGTTTCATGCAGTGTTGGACTAAGATGGGGTCCCGGTATGTTTGGCCATACAAAAACTGTGCATCGTGTGCAAATGTGTCCCCTGTTTGTATTCTGGGTGACGAGGTACTAACACTCCACTGATTGAAGCAACGCCATGCCCTATGGTGCTTGGCCGCACACAAGTCAACACATACACGTCTTGCTTTGCATGTGCAACAATGTCAGAAGCTCTTTGATTGTTCGCTCTCATTGCTCCCCCTGGTTGTGTGTGTGCTGCCCAGGAAATTCAACAAACGGCATAGCCTTCACCACTCCTTGGGTGCAGGGGCACATTCACCACCAAGGGGAGCCATTTTGAAGCGTTTTGATGGCCGCAGTTTACACAAAGAGCACATTTCAACGAAGCTACCACACATTTGTATCCCCTAACCTCCCCCCGGTCCTAGGCACCGGCCAAATCCACTCCACATCACAACTGCATGCGGCCTAGTAATGGGCCTTGTTCTTGCAAGAAAAATGTCTGTGATGTCTGGAGTCTGTGGAAAAATTGCAGCACCCAATAGGCACCGGAATGTGTAAAAATTCCAAACAGAGAAAGTATAAGCGACTTGGTGTGTATGTTGTGACACGTCGAATGCAAGCAATTACTGTACGAACCAAAAAAAACCAACACAGCAGCACTACAGTCACTAGGCCAGAAGATTTTTAGTCTGGCTGTCAATACCGACCATACTTGAAAGTCACATGTCTACAGTGCTGCTTGCACTACAGCAATGTTTGGCCTTGATTCACCGCTTTACTGCCTGCCCTGCACGACACGAACACATGCACCTATGTGCAAATCATGCACCCCCCCGTGCTCTGCAGCCCAACCCCTGTGTGCTCGCGTGACACTTGGCACCCCCAGCTTAGAACTCCTTCAAAAGAACAACGTCGCTTTGCTCAAATTAAAACACCGTGAGCATAGTTTTTGTCATAGTCCTAGTTGACCAGCCGGGCCAGCTCACTTGCCACCGTATCCCATTGGCTCGGTTGGGTTCTCTTCCATATTCCCTAAAGCAAGCCAAGGAAATTGTTCTTGTGGCGTTCAACTACTGTGTGGGCGGCTACAACCACCATGACATGGGCGAGGAGGTAGAGTGGAGACCTCCGTTGTTGTATGCTAACCCCTTAGGCCGCCGCATCCCTGCCACTCTGCCATAGCATGGTTTGTAAGCCAAGATGAGAAATGATGATGAGATGATGAAAAAAGATGTACTGGACGGCCTCTTAGGGACAATCCCCAAGAGGTTTTCATTTGAACTTTGCATGTCTCTAGGGCATTTGGGGTCTAGCTTTACGCCCTAATCGAGTTTGAGCCCAAGTATCCACCTACCGGCCTTGAGCCTCCTCCCTTTGCGGTCCACTTTGCCAGTGTTTGGGCTGACCCAAAATTTTACCCCGTCATGGCCCCTTCAAGTAAATTGAAAACCTCAAAGTGACGGTTCCTCCACACCCCTGGGTACTAATCAAGGGGGGGCGTCAATGATAATTGAGCGGGTCCATTGCGTCCATGTCCGCCAAGTCGCTGCACCCAGCCCTGGAGCCCGGTGTTTTTCGCAGAACCCAACAGGGGAATGTTTGCCCGGCGCGCGCCCGGCGCGCTACTTTTAGACTATGTTCCCCCCGAAGAGCCCCCAAGCACACCCCTTGGAAACACCCTTAGAATTAGGTGACCCAAACTGCCCCAGCGCAAGAAAGTTGCAAACTGGGGTACAAAGTACCACTCTCGCTCCTTTAAGGGCGATCTTGGTCAACACCTTAGCAAGTTGGGAGAATGGGGGGTTAGGATAGCACAACCGCATCCATCTCCAGTAGAAGCGATAGGCGTTATTGAGGTATCGCGAACAGTAGAGCTGCATCATAACATTGGTCCCACAAGTGTGGGTGTCAATACATTCAGTACAATAGTGCTCCTTACACTCATCACAAACTGCGACGGTGGAGCGTTCTGGTAACACAACACACATACTGCCTCATCCTCTGCCTCATCTTGCATGCCACAACCGAGCAAACAGCTCCTCAATGCGTGCCCTATACCACCCGTGCATGTCATTGTAACATTGTTGGCGGGCTGTCAAAGTGCCATTCTTTCTTCCAATGAATGGCACAATGACATGAATCCGGCCCTTATAAGCACCATCATGGCCCCCAACTTCGAAATCAAAGAAATCACCTCGGGTACGAGAAGGTCCATACCCATCCCAAATCAAAACATCTGCTGATGTCCCGGGGGCCAAGGGGCAAATCCATATAATGTTGCCCAACATATCAACGGCAACAGTCCACCGGTAGGGCACGGGTCACAAAAGATGCCCGGCGCGCGCCCTGCGCGCGCCCGGCGCGCTAACGTTCCCCCAATTGCCTGTCAACCATGACCAGACACCCACGATTTGGGAACCATCAAGCAGCCCTCGTACAAACCTCATTTCCTCACTAGTCTCCTTTTGACAACAACACAGACACACGGCACAAAGGCAAGCTAAGCGGTGGACCACCGTCGCCTTGGTTTGTCCTTCTTATTGGGGCTGACTTTCAGGAGACTTGAGGGAACTTGCAGCTGCCAGAATCATATGCACAAGTCGGGCAATAAAGACGTCGCCCCGTCAAAGGAATGCACTGCCAGCAGACAGGATCAGGCAGTGTGGGGAGGGGGGGGCATGGAGGGGGTTGGGTGGTGCGCCCTCCCCCCCTTCCCCACCCCATCCCCTGCATTGAGTGGACTCTGTCCGCAAAAGTACGAACAGGTTCAAACCATGCAACCGGGCAATCAATACAATGCACCGCACTTGCCACCAACCAAAGCCCCATTCCCGGCGCATTTCCTGCAGTACCCTGGTGCCAATGCACCCCCCAACAGCCATGTCAGAGCAGGCGAGCTACGAAAGACTGCGCTGTAGGATCTGTGGGAAAAGAGCAGACAGTCTGCGAGCTAAACGGCAGAGTTGCTCAATGCCCCGAAGGCAAAGGGGCGGCGGATCCGGAAGCGAAACGAAGGCAGGAGGGCAGGTGCCCTGGGGAAGGCTATGTACAGCTGAGTCAGTAAGTCAGTAGGATTTCGATATGAAACAACTGAATTGTCGCTAATAACAAGTTGTGAGGGGGCAGTCACAACCACATTTTTGAATCCCGTAATTTTGGTGCCCAGTGGCCCTCTAAAACATACTCGGGCCACCAATCGGCAGGCCCTGACAACGGACCTATGCATTGGTCTCAAGTGTTAACAAAAATTAGCAGACAGCGTGTTGTGTTGTGTTGGGTTGCGCTGCGCTGTGGTAAGTTGCGGTGTGGTTGCACGAGCTTTCCACTGTTCACTAATGCCCGGCGCACACCAGAATCGTGGCAGTACGGTCCAACTCAGTCATCTCCACGTCCAGGCCTGTCCTTTCACTATGCCTCCCAGGCATTTCAATCTTGGCATTTGCGAATGCCTTGTGACTTGAAAGACAGGACACACGGATGAACAAGTAAAGGGGAGGAGGCGCATCTGCATACGAGCAGGCAAGGGCTGAAGAGCCCTGGAGCGGATCGGGGCTGAGGAGCCCGTCTGTGCTCACTTGCGCTGCTACTCGCTTCGACGTGGCAGGCAGACACAGGAGATGCGGTTGGCCGACAGTGGCATGGGGCTTTGCATTCCAATGAGAGAGGGCGTTTGCTTTTTTTTTTTGTATCTGGCGCACCCTGCGCCCAAGTGTGCCCCCGACATAGTCCCGCTTCAGCTTCAGGCATCCGTATGGACAGCGCACGAGGACAGCCTCGCAGGGTGTCTTCCCACAAGCGGTGGTCTTGCGGATCCCACTATCCCAAGTACACGACAACTGCACATGCCTTGGTCAACGTGCCGCGCCCAAAGGGCAGTTGAACCACAAGAACCACCAGCTCCCTGGACCGCATCCCCGCACCCCTTGGCGCTTGCTCCGCCGTCCGGAATGCACGACCGGCGACTGCCACACAATGCGGCAAACGCGCTGTTCGATGCTGCAGATAGCAGACATCAGGTGTTCCAATGTGAAAAGAAGTATTACTGAGGGCATGGCACAGAAGAGCGGCCATGAGTCGGTTCCGAAACCTGCGGGTCGTGCCCGCAGGCGTCTGTACATCGAGGCCTGACGCAACTTGAGCACGTCGAAAACCCCATGGCCCAATGGCGGCCGGGCAGTAATCGACTGCAGTTGCCTGACGCAACACCCTGTGTACAATACGGAGCTGCTCTGTGCCGAAGGGACAGCAGTGCAGGTGAGCGACGCGGCCCCAGCCCACAGGCCCCTGTGCAGGAGACGCCCGGGCCCCCGACCGACACGGATCGGACACCTGCGGTACCTTGCACAAGGGTGTCGCGTGCGCGCACATGCAGCGAAACTGAGGGCACGGGCGTGTGGCCGCACTCACCTGCCATGGCCATCCCGACGCCAAACATCCTGCGAATTGCAAATCGCAATTCGCAGTTTGCAGTCTGCCTGGAGCCGTGCAGTTGAAACCCCAACCCTTGGCTTGCTCAGTCCATCACTACACTTTGGTACCGAAGTAAACTCAGGTCCCAAGGCAACGGACTCCGAACGCTTGGGCAAGGGCACCTCCGGGGCTTCGGGGACCGGCGGCTGGGCTTACGAGCGGCCCGCTCCAGTTCATGAGGCAATTCGCTGCACCGCAGGGGTGCGTGATGCATGGGATCCCCCTCGGAGGAGGGGGCGCACCTTCAAAAGACGGAAGTCTGTGCAATCCAAAGATCCGCAGGAAACCGCAAACGTTTGGGCCAGACATTAGGCCACCGTTGGGCTTTGTGTTGAAAGGAAATACACGGGTGCACGAGCAAACCCGGCAAGGTTTTGCAGTGGGCAGGGCTGCAGCATGTGGGGCTTGTGCCCACGATGGGTCCACTTGGATACCAGTGGGCACGACTTCCGTTAGTATACAACCAGAGGAACGCTCTCAACCCTCTGCCAACCTTCATTAAGGTGAACATAGTACTGTGGCATGCAGCAACAAACATAGAGGGCGGAACAACATACATGTGTGGAAACCGAAGGGCGGAAAACAGGCAATACCCTGAAATCCAGCCATCGTTGCGGTCGGGCGTTGCCAGCAGCATGGCGTTCTGGCAGGGGCAGACTGGGGGGGGGGGAAAGGACGTGACGATGCTTCGACGGGGTGCGGCTTCCCCGATATGGACACCATGGATATTGCAGCGTGTCGCGACTCGCTGGGGCCGCATCCATCGAACACTTGCCTGGGCCTGGCACGGATCTCAATATTGCAGACCCCAATACAGCCTTTTTACGCACCCTCCCCACTCCCAAAGGCATCAACAGAGGAATCGGATCCGCACACACGGGGGCTGTTGGGGCATCTTATATACATTTAACTACTGCATGCCCCCCCTTGCGCCGAAGGAAGCTTGAACAAGGACTTACCTGAAACAAGCAGAAGCAGAAAAAGGCACCATGTTTCTAGAACATGGTGGGCCTTGGACAGTACACTGACTGAAGCTTGGGAACAACACCAAAAGACGTGAGAGTCGCAAATTGTGGGGATGTTCGCACAGTGCACACGCGTAGCGCGGACGTTGTTTTCGGTTCGGGATTGGCATGGAAAACCGCCAGCCAGCCCCTCCAGACTCAAAGTCATCATCAGCAGGTGAGAAAAGGAGCGCTGAGTTGCGCAAACCATGCACGATGGGAGATCTTACGCGCACCGCATGTGCACCGCGCGCCTCTGGGAACACGCTTCCCAGGGGTGAAAGATGTGAGGTCGGCCATCCTTTGGTGGGCAGCCGTCAGAGGGTGTCACAGTAACTCCGGGCACTCTTTGGTGGTCTCAAAGCAAATACCATGCATCTGTGTACTGGCGCGAATTCTAGGGACGACCCGCACGCACGAGCCCCTAAAATGTGGGGATGCACACATCCAGAATTGGAAACACCATTTGAGGGCCCACTGGCCGATTTCTTAAAGAAAGAGTCTGGAAACTTGGTCTGAAAAATTGTTGCTTGGAACATTTTTGAGGTGGTGCCGGTTCAATGCATGTCGCCCGCGCACGATTGGCTGCCACCGTATGGCTGTCCCTCATTCCTGCACGAACCGCTCGCGGTCGCACCGGAATAGCGACGTCGCGGGCACCACGAGACCAACAAGTGCAGAGTCGAGGCATGGACCAGATTTTGGGTGCGGGCACTGCCAAAGTTGACGCCGAGAGCACGAGCCCGTCAGGAGCGCCTTTTGTCGAAGCAGCTTCCACAGCTGCTCCCCGGACCCCTGGAACGACGGTCTCGCTGCGGCTGGCAGACCTCTTGTGAGCTCAAAAGAATATGGGACTTAATCGAGGCACTAAAAGCCACGACCTCCACGAATGGAACGCCTCGGCCCTGACTGAATAAGAAAAAAGAAAAATTGCATGCCTCAGGGACTGCACTCGTCCACGTCCGCACCATCAGTGAGCAGAGCCCTGTGAAGGCGGTCTTGGTGAGGCCATAACTCTCTGAGAGCGGCTCCGTCAAACCGGAGACATGGCAGCCCGGGGGCAGCTCCTACTCCGGGGGGCTCCTGAAGGCGGATTCTACCCCGGCGCATCCCGAGGGAAGATACTATTCCGAGGACATCCCGGAGGCAGGTCCTATTCCGAGGGCATCCCGAGGGCAGATCCTACTCCGAGGGCATCCCGGAGGCAGGTCCTATTCCGAGGGCATCCCGGAGGCAGATCCTATTCTGAGGGCATCCCGGAGGCAGGTCCTACTCCGGAGGGCAAGAGCATGAGGGCACGCGGCAGTAGCGAACGCGGCGCTGCATCGCTATGGCTCGAGGGGCCCTGCATTGCAGACAGCAGTGCGTGCACGCTTGGACGTGGCTACTGGGGCCAGAGCAAAACGGATCAGTGTGTGATCAATAAACAACAGCCGGCAACCCGGGCGCATTGGCGGACCACAATGACCTTCCCTCTGACTCGCCCGAAGTGTAGGGGTCAGAGGATGCGGTGCTGGGGGCCGCCCTTCAGGACAAGTGCCTGTTCCCCCACTATACCCCCCAAAGTGTGAGGGTTAGCGTGCGTAGCGAGACCTTCGTCGGCGCTGATGGCGCCCGTCACTCGCCGGGCGTAGATCAAATCATGCGACTGCGACGCAGGCACGGCGCGGGTTTCTCCGGCGAGGGGTCCTTGCGGACCACCAGAAAATCCCACGCGGAACGGGGGCTGGGGAAAGCGGCCGACTCGCACGGGGATGTCCCGATGGATCGGGGCGTCTTCCGAGCGCGGGGCGTCAAAATGAGCCGAGGACTCTTACTGGGGCGGGTCACCCCAGCCATTCCGGCGGGGCCGCTCCACAGGGGCGGCGGGATGGTCTGCTTTTGAGGCGTCAAAATAAGACGAGGGCTCTTACTCGGGCGGGCCCCTGGCGCAGCCTCGGCCCCGATCAATAGCGGCGGTGGAAGGTTCTCCTTCTCCTTCACCATTTCCCACTCCATCTCGCACTCCAGATCCCAATCCATCTCCCACTCCTCCTCGCCCTCCTCCAGCTCGCAATCCACGTCCCACTCCACTTCCCACTCGACCTCGCACTGCAGGTCAGCGCTTGGCCCCCCTTTGTCCACAATGGCGGCGATGAGTGGCCACACGCGATCGGCCCCGCAGGAACGCAGCTCGTTCGGCAGCCCGTCACAAAGTGGCAGGTCCTGGGGCGAGGAGGTGGGACTTCAGGACAGACACCGCCCGCGTGCACACGAAATGAGGCAGCGCAGGCAACCCCTTCTGCCTTCAGCCTCCCTAATGGCTAGCTCTTTGACGAATGCACATTGGTTGCTCAGGAGGCAAGCACCTCCGGTGACACCAACAGACACCAACAGACGCTCATGCGCCGCTATGTAGACCTGACCTGAGTGTAACAGAGGCTAAGCGGAACGTGTCGAAATTTGTCAGAAATGTGACTGGCTGAAACGGGAATGCGCTGCCTACTCACTGCCAATATCCGCCCATGCACCAACAATGCACTGCCATTGCAATGCCAATGCAGCGACAACGCATCGCCAAAGCATAGCCAATCCACTGGAACTGCAGTGGCAATACACTGCCAATGTACCCCGCCCCCCCCCCCTTGCGCAAGCACGGCCGCGGTCCCAAAAGTCAGGTCAAAACGGCGGTTCAACGCCCACCACGTGCTTAGACAAGGCCATGCATGCGTGTGACACACGTGACAGCAAACGTGTGGGGGAGCCCTCAAGATGGGGATGGCGAGGGGCTACGAATGGGGAAGAGCACTTTATCAAAAGCGGCATTGTGCTCAATCTCCTTCCCATTCCGCATGTACTTCAAATGGATGTAGTTGTCCCCATGACGAGAGGGACCAATAATAGTGGCAGACGCATGTTCCCCAGTGCTCTGAACGTACGTGACAGCTATGCCAGGCATTACATTGTTAGCCATGGCTGAAGATCACATCAGAACAAACAGCATGGGGTTGCAATGTGTGGTACAATGTTATTATGAAGAGAATGCACCATCACAAACATGACTGAGCCCCTCTTTCCCTGTACAAGCGCTCTACAAACACAATCTACAATCCTTCCTTTCTGGACCATGAAAACAGCGGTCCCAAAATTTCCTCAAAACGGCGGTTCAACACCCACCCCGTGCTTAGACAAGGCCGTGCATGCGCAAGGGGGGGGGGGGGTACTGCCCATGCACCGAGTGCAGTGGGAGTGTGACAGGGAGGGGGCGGTAAAGGGAGGAAGTGGAGGAGGGCGGTGGAAAGGGGAGTGAGCGGTGAGGCATGGGACACCTTGGCCTTTGGGGCGTCGGTCAGCGGAAGAGACACCACCCGGTACTGGTGGTCCCCGTCCCCCACGACGTTGCGGCACTTATCTTGGATGTCTTTAAGTTTGAGCAACGCCTCTTTGCTGCCGCCGTAATGGTTGCGGTCTTTGGCGTCCTCCAAGCCCATAACGGAAGCGATCAAGACCTGCAGCGCACTGGGCACATCCATAATGCAATCCGATGATACCAAACGACCTGGGAAGAGAGCGTATGCTTGCCTCGCTGCACCTCAATCATTGGGCAGGTACACTCAGGTTCCATGTCTTGGCCAAACCATATTGCGCGTTGTGTCGGCAACCTTTGGAACCATGGATTTTGGCGGTTCCATTTCTTGGTTGCGCCCATAGGCAGTTCGTTTGATGTTGTTTGGCATGAATTGCTCAGGGTAACGCTTCGTTTGCTGTGCTTGCCCAACTCCTTATCCCAGCTTGATAGGTGTCAACATGATGCTTTTCCATTCACAAGATTGCAAAGCCCCTGGGCCTATCCAAGGAGACGTTCTGCGTAGACAACACCCTTGTCCAAATGACAGCAGGCGGTGTTTTCACAACTTTTAGTTTGTTTGCCACAGTTTAATGGCGTTACTTTTGGCAGTCGCCCATGGGAGGGAGCCCACCATTACTGCAAGATGCATCACAACAGCCCCTCATTTCCCCAATCCTTTAGCCTGAAACCTCAGTTCTGAAGTCCGGTACCTAATTAAATACCTAATTAATTAGGTCCCAAATTAATACGGTCCGAACGGAAGTGTCCGTTGGACACAGTGTTCGTTGGACACGGGGGGGGGGGGGGATTAACGGCCGTTTGTCATGATGTCAGATACGTTGGGGAGATTAGTGCCCGTCACAGTTCCCCTTGTCCAGCAGCAATCCTGCCCAGAGGGAATAACGACACTACTTCATGGGGAAGAGGATGTGTGGACCAAACTGCATCTGTGCATGTTCAGGATGACTCATAGTCTGAGATGATGCCCACTCAGACTGGCGTGTAGAGAAGGAATGTGAACACAGAAAACGTGGAATGTGCAAAGTGCATTCACCCGACTAGAAGCATCATGTTCCTGCAATCCAATTCCATGTTTCTTGTCGAGACCTAGAGAGATCAAATTATACAGCCAACCGTGGACGTTGAAACTGTGTGGTGCCTCCTTCCTGGTCAGTTCCGTGCAACAATGAGTATTTGAATACGTGTGGGGGATCAATGGTCGGTTCCAATAGACTGAATGTCCCCGCCATAGACAATTCCAGCCATTAGTCCAGCAGTACTGCGAAGTCCAATCAATGCACGTGTCCCCTTCTTGGTTGGGGTGCTCCACTATGTAAAGTACAGTGAGGTGTTTTTTGCGGTTAGCTCTGCGGGTCACTTGAGTGCTTGTCCTTTCTGCCGACTCTAAAGAACAACCAGGATCAATAAAATAGCAGTCGTCCATAAGTGTGGACTGCATTCATTGTACTACTTGCAAACTGACTGGGCTGCATAGCATGGCACTCACGTGTGGAGAGAACCTGGCAACATGAGAGCGCCGGTCGGAAGCCGCTGGCTCTGGCCCTGGTACAAGCTGGAGCAAGTGAGCGGGGAGAGGCTCGGCGTCTAGTGGCCTCTAGTGCTCAGGCTCTATGGGATTTTGGCGTGCGGCAGTTGGGAATCCGCCGAAAGTGTGGGGCAGCCCCCTGACACTACTTGTGGTGATTTCTGAACTAGAATTGCCCTGAGGGCACACTTGGACACAATGTGCGCTGGGCCACAAACAAAACGCACCAAGGCCAAGTTCTTGCATTGCGTGCGCACTGTGTGTGCACTGTGTGCGCACTGCGTGCATACTGTGCACGCAGAGGCTGGGATACTCACCCAAGAATACCTGTCACCTGTCTAGTAGCACCCAACCCAAAATCCATGCTTCATGACCCCACTTCAATGGTTTGTTCAGTGGCAAGGGAAAGCCCACATGCCCACTCTGAACATGCCCTTCTTCCACACAGTCCAACTTGTACAAACCCCGGATCCATGATTCTTGACCCCACTTCAATGCTTTGTTCGGCAGCAAGGGAAAGCCCACTTGGCCACGCAACAAAGCGTGGATTGGATAATTGGCCCGGTCTCCTCAATAGCAGTGGAAGGTTGAAGGCCCAAAATAACGCTTCCTCAAAAATGCCCGGCGCGGAATGCTAGTCTAGTGGCCGAAATCTAGTGGCCACGGAGCTCTCGCCCGCTCCAACGTGTACTAGGGTTCGAACCAACTCTCCTACTGCCACATTCTCTCCCTTGGCCACTGGACTCTAGGCCGAGCCTCTCGCTGCTCGCCTACTCTAGTGTGTACCATGGTTTGAACCAGCGACCTCTGACCGCCGTCGTGTTCTCCCCTCTAGCCAATCGACTCTGGGTTGAGCCCCTCGCCTTCGTCTCCAGCTCTATTGGGGCCTCCTCGGCCATACGGACGGCTGTATCGTCAAGCCAACCGGGGCCTCCCCGCTCATATGGGCGACCCTCGCTTGGGGCTAATTAGGGCCTTCTCCGCCCATATGGGTGTCCTTGTCTCTGCTCGTGGCCGCCCGTTCTCGAGCACTCTGTGATCTCACTTGCATTGCTCTGCCCGTGGTGGGGCCCCTTGCAGCACCCTTGACTCTTTTGTCTCCACCACGCAGCTGCGCCGTAGTTACGCCGTAGCCTGCCCACACAGTCACTCCTCCTCTCAATCCTTTGTGTCAAGGAATTGGTAGGGCATGGGGCTGCAGCGCTTGACAGGGTACCAATTCACCCAAGGCCCCTTTACGGAAGCCCCCAATGTAATTTTCTGCAGGATAGGGGACATGGGATAGGGGTCACAGGGCCATGTTCTCTCCCACCCCACCTTGTTGTTGCTCGCCTAGGTACGGTAGTGGGTGCTATCTTGCTCTCTAGTGCTATTGTGCTAGGTTAACTGCAAGCATCGCCAGGCGCTATGCACCCGACCACTCAAGGTAACAGGTGGTCCCTGTATGGGAGTGGAATCACACTGACGACAAAGTGTGTTATGGTTCGACACGTTGGTCTGTTCACAGTGTTTGACAAAACCGTCCCCAAATTCCTAGTAAAGGGGGGGGGGGACCATCACGGTATGCCATATGGCCACGTGCGTGCTTACATACATAGGATTCAATCATACGTATCCATCATAGCTATCACGATCTCATCATCCCTTTTCGAAGTCCTCGTCTTCAGCTTCATCGTCATTCCGCATGCATCTGCTCATTCCCTAAAGCCATGCAATCACTCACTCGCATTCATGCGTTCCCATCGATATCCTGTTTCGCTCTCTCCCTCCCTCCCTCCCTCCCTCCCTCTCCCTCTCCCTCTCTCTCTCTCTCTCTCTCTTTCCGGTCTCTCTCTCTTGTCTACCTGTCTATCTGCCCTTGTCGCCCCCCTAGAGCGTTGTCTCATCTGTGACTTAGTGTCCCTCTAGATTCTCTTCAACTTTGCCTGATATGGTTCAGTGTTGTTCATCCACACAACTAATTCAAGGGCATTCCTTGTCCACGTATGTCTCCATGCACCCGACCATCATGGTGTCCCCATGCCCATATATGGGGGCCATGCCCATATTTGGGGGCCTTTTTGCCAGTGCAAAGTGTCCCCATGCCCATATATGGGGGACTTTTTGCAGGTGCAAAGTGTCCCCATGCCCATATTTGGGGGCCTTTTTGCCAGTGCAAAGTGTCCCCATGCCATATATGGGGGCCTTTTTGCCAGTGCAAAGTGTCCCCATGCCCATATATGGGGCCCTTTTTGCCAGTGTAAAGTGTCCCCACGCCCATATTTGGGGGCCTTTTTGCCAGTGCAAAGTGTCCCCATGCCTATATATGGGGGCCCTTTTGCCAGTGCAAAGTGTCCCCATCCCCTACACTTGCCTCGTCGTGTGATTGGGCTGAAATGGTCTTGGTTTGAATTTCCCGCACCATGGAGCCACTTTCTGTGGCCCCCGGTACTTCCCAGAAGAGGCATGAGGAGCTGACTTTGTTTCTTCTGTGCTCTGGTTACTGCACATTACAGATTTGAGCTGGTTTCCGATGACAGAGAGCGGAAAAAGCCATTTGCTTTCCTGACAAATCTTCGCCAATATGATGCAGCGGAGTGGGACAGGCAGGGGGAGTCCCAAGCATCAGCATCAACAACAGCAGGACGCATCTGCATCAAGTTGTGGGGCACTTGCAAAACACTGTCGCAGACAATGCAATCTTCATCAGGATGATGGGAACTGAGAGGGTGGGCTCTCATCACTGCCAACAGTTCATTGGTTTGTGACTGGCTTCTGTTGCGCAAATCAAACGGTTGCAAGATACACAAGGAAAGAGGCATGATACAAGACAGGGGATGCAATTAGAGCATATTACTTATATTACAACTCTCGGCAGGCATGCTCCAAACCCTACCTCCCACTACAACGGGGTCACAAATATGGCGCCCTGCAGGCTTGACAACGAATGCTGTGGTCACAACAACGGTACTCATAGAGGGTCGCCGTGCTTCGACAAGGCCATGCTTGAGTGGGTGCTCTCTGGGAACTGCCACCGCTGGCGCCAGCCCAGCACCCTCGCACCCTCAGGGTCACAGTCGCAAAGAGAGCATGACCCGAACCAAGAGTGTCTCTGGCACACGCACACTTAATTGGACAGGGTGGGGATGTGTGCAGGGTGTGTGTACAGCAGACATTCCCGCATGACAACCACAACCGATAGGGCCTCCTCCTGGGGGGATACAGAATTGGGGTGGGAGGGCTGCAGCAGGGCTGATGTGGACGTGCAGCCTGCCCCAAAATCAGCGGGTCTGCATGAAGCTTGTGGGAGCTTACAGCTCAGCACACAAAATGCTGGCTCAATCGTCAGTGTTTTGCTCTGCTTTCCATGGTGACGATCACAATCAAAGCATTGCAGCCCAGAAGACTGCTCCAAGTCGATGTGGGGTGGGTGGGTGGGGCCGTTAGTGCTGGCCGGCTAATGCAACAATGGCAGATTCTGTAGTGTACAACGGTGTCGTCAACGAGTATGTGCTCACACCGCTCGCAACCACTCCTTTTCGGGAGGGCTGTGGTGGCATGATACGTAACGGTTGTGTATACCCGCCTGCCTTTGGGCAATCACCAATGCGAAGAAAATCGCATCGGGACAAACAGAAGCAAGCGGCAGTCTCAAGTGGAAGAGATGAACAGCGAGAACTCTCAACAGCTATGACTCAGCTCCTCTTTCCCACTTCAAGAGGCTCGCTAACATGTCGTCTTTCGCATTCCTGACCACAATCGTCGGCGGTCGGAAGAACAACGGTAAGACGGGTTCGCCGGGCTTAAACAAGGCCGTGTGAGCGCAGGTGGTGGAGGGGGGGGGGATGCCCGGTACAGAGTAGTGTACAACACGATGCACAGGCGCTTATCGCGATGCGCCCCAGCGCCGACCCCGCCCTCATCGGGGGCCCGGTGCGATACAACACGACACAGGGACCGCATGCGACACAATACGAGACTACGCACACACTGGCCAAAGAAGGCGGGGTGGCCTTGTTGTTAATTTGTCCAGTTTGTTGTCATTCTGCACGAGCCGCAGTACACGCCTGTGACACACAACAGCTTATGTTCCGGTCCTGGCAGGGCACATTGGGGTGAGGCCTCAGAATCCCTGGAGCCAACTGCGCCACGACCCCCAGGAGCAGAAAAAAACAGGGGTACACCCCCCAGCCCCCCTCAAACGACGGGTACGATACCGGCCCCACACGTAAGACCCCGTGCACGGAAGGCCTCACACAATGGTATGGCCACCCCGTAACATACCTGAGGCACCGTACATCCCGAACACACACCTGCAGCCCTCAAACGGGGCAGCGTACGCCCTTTGGTACCGTGGCACTGCACCGGAATCCTGTTCACTGAAGGGGGGCACATCAGCCTCGAGGCCAGTGTCCCTGATGATCCACGAAACAGAGCACGGGCCCGCGGGACTGGCGGTCTCATGGGGGGTGACAGGCCGAGGGCAAAGGCCCATGGGCATCTGCAGTGGGGCCAGTGGGAGCGATGCATTGCGATGAAGACATTTTGCGTCGCAGGTCCACACCCGCAAAGCCACAGTCTTTGAGGAAACCGATGAAGGGAAGCGCAGGCTCAGCGCCAAAGCACCCCCGAATACCCCACGGAGGCTCGGAAGAGGGGGCGCATAATCGCAACTGCAGGCCCCCCAGGGCCCGCACCCGCAGGCGAGCAACAGCCCGCGGCTGCCGGCAACTGCGCTCCGTCCGGGCCTCGACAAAGCACCAGCCGACCACTACGCCGGTCAACCGGTGCCACTTGCGGTGTTGGTTGGCCACCAACTGCCGTTGGCTGACCGCCAAGAGCCTTCGCTTCAGCACCAAACCTCCGTCACATACCGGCAGTTCGGCCATCAAAAAGCTTCGGCTGTCAGCGCTGAGGAAACACGAAACACATCTCTTTCCCAAAGGACACTCAGGCCACTGCCCCAGCGAGCGCTTGTCAAACGAGATACATCAGACGTACCGCAATATGTCTCAAAGGACGGATCCGAGCGCTGCTGGGGCTGTGGCAGGGCTTGCTACGCACCACCAACTGAGGTCATGAGTTAAGGTGTAAAGAGGGAGGGTACGCGGTGCGTGACTCGTGTACATTTCGCCTCCTGCATTCGTTATAGAGCTCGGGCATTATTAGACAACAGTGTTATTGCAGGCGAGGCACCCGTCTAGCACCACAGCAGCAACTTTGCCGCTGCGTGCGGACAGGCACGGTCATTGAAGCCGGATCTGTGCGACTGTTTAATCACCATAGCAAAGATATTTACAATGAGTGTCAGCACACGCGAATGCCGTTCCACCCAACGATCAGTGAATATGCCAGCATGATGCAACGAGCATCTGAAGGAGTGGAGAAACGCCGCCATGTGACCCCCGACCCCTTCAATACGAATCCAACCATCACTGGAGTACCGCATGTCATTCCATCCAAATTATTCCGACTCCCTCCTCCTTGCCCCCTCCCCCCCCCCGCGCGCCGTCTGCCAGCTTAATGCAGACTTACTCCTTCTTCCATCAGAGCCAAACAAGTGCTCGGGTGCAAGGCAGTACGTTGCGGAAGGAGGAGGATGGGGTGGTCGTCCCATGTTGGTGGACTGATTGGATCCAAAAACAAACATGCACACGATGGGGGCGTTTTCGCACACCGCCAATTATTACGGTGTTTATCCCGGGAACACCCCTGAAAACCACCCACACTTCAAAACAACATGGGGACCCGTGGCAAGCATCAGACTAAAACAAAAAATCCCGGGTGTACCAGCAGGGGCTGTCGGGTGCAGAATTCAGGACCCCGGGACCTGTGGCTACCGGTGGTGGAAAACCGCCGACGTTTCGCACATCGCACGGTGCGCCCCCTTTCCACACGAACGCTGCAGCCACAGACTGCTGTGGCCTTTCTGACGTGTGGAGGTGGGCCAAGATGCGACGGGCACGACGCAACAGACGAGGCGGCACTGGAGGCGCCCCCGTCCCCCGTCCATTCTATCAATCACGGGGCCAAGACTTTCAAAAGCGGAAGACTTGCCGCGTGCCATTGCGCTTGACCCCCAACGAACGTCAGTTGCCTGCCAAACGCCGGCAGTCCCCCGCCGGCGGCCGATCCCCAGTCGTACCGTCGCTGCCGCCCGCTGCCCCCCCTCCGTGTCGCAGTCCGGGGCATCGGGGCTGTACAGCCAACCCCCCCCCATTGTGCGGCCTCTCAGCCCATCGCACGAACGCGACGGCGCTGTTTTCCGACTGTTTGCCACATGCAGGTCAACAAGGCGCTTCACACATGCACGTCCTGTTCAGACCTGCCACTAGCGTCTGGCACCTGATCTCGGTAAGGGTCGGCCCAGTACCAAAGGCCACTCAGTAACACCCGCCCCCTGCACCACCAGAACTCAGTAGGAACGTGCTGCGTCCAGTGCGTGGCTCAGTAGGACCCTGCTCCATCCGATCATGTCTGAGCCGGCAGACGCCAGTGGCAAGTCTGGTCCTGCTCGGCAGTCCGTTTGGCACACACGTCTTAACATTCCGCAGAGATTGGTATGTACAACCCGTCAAACTGGCTTTCACCTTCCCTTAGCCGTGTTGTGTCGGCCAAAACCTCTGCACAAGACTGTACACGGGTGTGGCGACCGGCCGGATTGGCCGTGCAATGTGGCACGCCAGCACCTCCTCGGCCAAATCGGGGACTGTTGGGGCGGGGAACGGGTGTTGCGAGACGGGCTTCACCGCGAAGTAGGCCCCGTTTCGCCTTCGCAGGCCTGGTCGCCCTGGTACATGATCCCGAGCCGCTGCATGAGGTACTCCCCCGCGCGCACCGGGGGGTACTTCGGGGCCGCGCCGTCCGCGCAGACGCAGGCCACCTTCGCGTCGAAGTCGGCGTTGCAGAAGAACGCGAACGAGTACCGCGTGCGGTCGGTCCCGTTGTACACGCGGTGGCGCGTGCTGAGCAGGCGGTCGTTGGCCCAGCGCGCGGCCAAGTCCCCGAGATTGACGACGATGGCGTCGTCGGGGGGGCGGACGACCCTCCACTGGGCCTGGGCCGGCACGAACACCTGATGTCAAAGTCGGTCGGTACCAGCGACGGCATGGGTGGGCGGGCTCTCACTGGGGGGGCGGGGGGGGGGGGGGGGTCGATAGAGCCCCCTGGCTAGGACCGCCCCCCCCCAAAAGGGGCTCAATTGACGGGCCCCCCAAAATCCTGCCGAGACTGACCCCCGGGCCCCGGAGGTGGCCCGGACCCGAAATTTGGCAAAAAATGAAAATGGGATTTTTGGAATCAGCGCATCGAGGGGGTTCAGAAAAGTCATCATGGGCCATGTATTTGGTGGGGCAAAGATTGACCATTTTCAATGGTGAAAAAAATGGTTGGCGCCTTCGGCGCCAGACTTCATAATCACTGATTAATGGTCCTGTCAATTGAGCCCTTTTCCCAACCCCCTCCCCCAAGTTTTTGAGGGCTCCATTGACCCCCTCCCCCCCGTTTGAAACTCGCCACCCCCGACGGCATACCCCCCCTCCCACCTCTGATTCGGGACACGGCTCCTTGCCACATGAACGTGGGGCGGACACCTCCGGTACCATGTACAAGGGCAGATCTTGCACGCAATATACGCAGGGGGATCATCCACTTGGTATTCAATTACCACCGCAACAGATATTGTTGAGCAAAACAGTGAAGTGACGGTCCCCCCCCCAGAGGGGGAGATGTCAAGGGGGCGGGGGGTAATTTGGGGAACAATATCCGTTAGCAAACCCCCCCCCCCACCCCTCGGACCCCGACACCCGGACTTGGGACTGGCAGATGAACCGAAAAAAAAAGTGTGAATCCGCGGGATTGCATGACGCAACTGTGGTGACTGCCGGTGGGATGCTGCAGGGTGGCGTCCATGGCTGATCTTATGGCCAACGTACAACAGGGCGTGGGCACCTCGCGTGGGTGGGTGGGTGGGTGGGTGGATGGGTGTGCGTGGGTGGGGGAGCGGGGGAGCGGAACAGGGTTGTCTTTAGCGACGGATAATCCGTCGTAAATCCATGGTCAAAATTTTCAAATCCATCGCAAAAAATCCACCGTCAACCCCCCAAATATCCACCGCTAGAGACAATCCTGGAGCGGAATCGTGGCACCGCCGCGGTCCGTAATGGCTTGACACGCCGGTCTGCCTGAGGCGTCTACAAACACTCCCTCCGTCCAGCGGGGCCATACCAGCACACACAAGGCGCTGTTCACACCAGCAAGTCACAACTACGGTGGGCTGAACGCGGTGGTGAAGCTGGAAGGACAGCCCTGAACTCATGCCCTGAACTGTGCAACCCCCTGTACGGCATTCCGTCGGGTCCCTGTTTCGTTACTGGGGCCCTGGACAGTCACCCGGTCTTCCCTTCGCATGTTGCGTCGGGTCACTGCTTTCTGTCCGGTGCTCCCGCTGGTGTCGTTTCCGCGTTCGCGGAGCCCAGTGGTTTGGTGTGCCGGGGCTGTGCTGAATGTGGCAGGGTGTGCCCCCCTTCCCCCCTCCTTCCCTCCGACGGTGAATGTGACTAATTGTGACTAATGCAGCATCTCGCGGAATTGATGGATCAGACGTGCGAAGACACGCACTGTCCAGACGTGCGAAGACACGCACTGTCCAGACGTGCGAAGACACGCACTGTCCAGACGTGCGAAGACACGCACTGTCCGTACAAACACGCAAAGCTGCCCCACACCTCAAGGCCAGGCACATCATTTTGCAAGACCATCGTCAGAAATCCACAATCCGTGTGCTCCCCACAGCCAATGCCGCTGCCGTTGGCCGGCGGGTACCGGAACGCCGCCAATTGTGCGACCGGATCCCGCATGTGCTGCGCAAACCAATCCGCAGGTTTGTCGAGCGCCAACGCAAGCCCCTTCGCCAGCACGTGGCTCAGCGCCATCATCTGCGTCCAGAGCGCCTCCACAGAATCGCGAAACCCGGCGACATCTGGCCATTGATTCGGCGCGTGCATCGGCGACACCCCGTCGCCGCACGCGCCTACCGTGAAGCTTTCCTTGAGCTCGGCGGCGCCGGTCTCCCGGCAGTTGTGCGCCCCGCCCACGCGGGTGTAGCCCCGGTAGCTTGATGCCGCGTTCGCTTGGCACGCATCCTTCACGCTCTCGTCGCTGCTGAAAAATTCGCGAATGGCGGCGAGGGCTGCGTGCTGCGTCGCGGCGGAAACGCCATGGCCGGTGACGCAAAAAAACCCGCAGGTCTCACAGGCGTGACGTATCGCTGCCGCCGCGACTGCCATCGCATGGTCGTCCGTCGCTTCGACCAGCGCCTGCACTGACACAATGGGGATGGGCAAATCGGGATCTGCTACCGATTGGGATCCCATCTCAAGACCAGCAATTCTCCACAGACAGAAACGTCGTTCAGAAGACAGAAAATGAACTAAAAGCAATCGGACACAAAAGCACAGTTAGGGAGGCAACAAGACATACAATCAGGACCCACCCTTGTGGCAGGGCTGGTGGGCCTGATGAGTGGGTTGTCTAGATCAGCTACAAGACGAGGCACTGCTCACAAATGCATTTTAGACTGTCGACAAGCGTGATACAAAGACATAGCGGTTTTGAAGTCCACATGAAACACAGGGGATCACTGCACTGGCAGTTGGATGGTACCGTCACGTGTACATTCGACCAATTGCAAAAAGAAGTGTTATTGGCCGTTGTCGTAGGCGTTCTGTTGCAAGAACCAAAGAGATACAAGTCATGGGAACACTCGAACATAGATGTAACTGGAGCTACATGTCATGTGCATAAGGCAAACATAATCAATGGTTCTTTCAGTCCATTTGCCCTTCCTAGAGGTGAATGTATGAGAGCCTGTGTCCAAATGTGTGCCTGTTCACAATGTATGACTAGTTGCTGAAAATTGTTGCACAGCAGCACACAAGCGGGGGAAAAAAAATCACACATACATGCAACTTGGCAAACTAAAGCATGCACCTCTTGAGCCACATGCCGTTGCATTTGCAGACGCTGTTCTCATCATCACCTTGCACAGTGGACGCACCACAACTATCGGCGCATGGCAGTCACGAGACTGGCCATCGGGGGACTCAGCACGGGACAAAGCAGCACGTAAGAGGAAAAAGTAAGAGAAAGCCAGGGTCGGGCAGAAAGAACAAAATGGTATCTCTGCTTCTCACACCAATGCCATGTGTTGGGCCTTGAGGACGTGGGTCTGCCGAAAGTTTATTGCTAAGACCCTTTCGCAGCCTCCTTCTATTGTGATGAACCTCTTTGGGGCGCCCTGTGTGTGCACAGCAATTCTACCACTCCATGATACCGTTTAAAGCAGACAATGAGCATATGCACTCTACAAAAAGACGTGTTTGTTAGGCATGCAAAACTCCATGAAGCCCCCTCACCCCCCACTAGGGCTGTGTGCGGAGCTGCAAAATTGCGCTTTGATCCTGAAAGAAACACTAATCCCACCCACCACATCTTCGCCTCTATTTCGCTCAACCGTCTGTGCATGCCACCATCCAACCATTAGCCATTGTTGCTCCGCTGCTGACCGCATCACTTCTGTATCGCCCCCACTTTTGTGCCTTTATAGCTTAAGCGGTCACGTTCGCCCCAGGCTTTCGAACGACACTGACCTCCGGTTCCTGTTTGTGAAACAGTTTGATACCGAACCCGGAGGAGTGGGTTTCACGAAAATCGGACACGATGCCTAAAAACCCCCATCCCAGAAATTTTTCTAAAGGGGGTGGGGGTTCGGGAGAGGGGGATTTAAGGACGTTTCACACTACAAGCCCCCAGCCCCTGTTTTCTGCATACGACCTCGCGCACAGCACACACTCATTCATCCTTGCTATTTATTTTTGTGCATCTTCTGGCAGATTTTCACCGTAGCATCCTCACGTGTCCTCTCACTCTCTGAGCGGCCCATGGATGAAGTACAGAAAGATGTGTGGTCTGACGTACTGCTACTTGCAGCGGCCTCAGCCACTTTCAGGGAACACGAGGAACCAAAATGGCTGCATCACTGCTGCTGTCTCAGAGACCCCAAACTGGGTTGAGCCGAGTCATGATAGTAAAAAAAGTAACAATAACAATAACAGTAACAATAATGACAATGATAAATGGCAGAAATGACACAAAAACCCAACTTGTAAAACTAAGTGCCCAACCGGTCTCACACAGATGTGCACACAGCCTCTCAGACAATTGTGCGCAAAAGGGGGGGGGGGGGGCTGAATCCCCAAATCCCCTCAAACCCCGTTTAAAAGAGGGAGGCTTCACAAACCCCGGCATGGCGTCCAAGTTCTGACAACCGACCCAAACCACGTATGCATCTCCGTAATCATAGGACTCAGTCCGCTCTGATGACTGACATGTTGTTCTCCAAAGCTCCAAAACCGAATGCCATCTGGCCACAAAACCATCCAGAGATCATCCTTCGGCGTTCGAGACAGCCCACAAACCCAAGCCTTGGGGGCAGTGCCCAGACAGTCGCGGCCAACTTGTTACTTGCCCCCCCCCCAACCCCCCCACCCTCCCTATTCACCAACCTGCAGGGCTTATGAACGGTATCAAATACCCTTTGCACACTTGTCAACGCGTGTGCGGAAACCCAGTTCTCCTCGACCCACGGCACAGGCACCGCAGCCGAATCTCAGCTACAACGCCCCGAAACAATCTAAAAATGGGTTGCGGAAATCGACCACCGGGCCCTTGGTATCCTGGCCAGAACTCACTTCCTGAGGGCACATTTTTGTGTCTGAATGATGTCGTACCCATGTCTGTCTGGCTGCGGTGCCGCTGGTTGTGTGCATGCGTCGAGGCTCGTGACGCCCGTGCCTCCCTGCCCGTAGCTGCTGGTAGTCGGGTAACATGCGCTACGGGCCCCAACTCAGGTCGACATGGGGTTCATATACGCCCTGTATACCGCCGGACCATCCTTCAGTGCAGCCAGCGCCTGTGCGCCACTGCCACAGATCAGAGTGTCCCGCACATCGAGAATGATAGATAGCAGTGCCGCGGAATCCTTTAGCGCCGCGAGTGCCTGCGCACCACCGTCGCCTATTGGAGTGTGGCTCAAGTCCAAACTGAGGTGCTTTAATGCGGCCGCGCCGCGGAGCCCTGCAAGGGCCTGTGCACCCCTGTCCCCAGTCTGCGTCCCCTCAAGATCCAAAGTCAAGGAGGTCAATGACGGTGCCTCCCTCAGAGCGGCAAGAGCCTCTGCGCCACTGTCCCCCACTTGCGTCAAGCTCAGCTTCAAATCGAGGGTCGTGATGGAGGCCGCGTTTTTCAATGCGGCGAGCCCCTGTGCACCCGCATCCCCAACGGACGTGCGCCGGAGGTACAGACACAGCGTTTTCAAGACCGGGGCATCCCTCAGCGCCACAAGCGCTTGTGCACCAACGTCACCAACGCCGGTGCCAGAGAGGGACAGAGTCAGGGTTTCCAGTGAGGGCGCTTCCTTCAGTGCACTCAGGGCACGTGCGCCGTGGTCCCCAACGCTACTGTTGGCCAGATACAGCGTGAGCGCTTTCAGGCAGGAAGCGGTCTTCAGCGCCGCAAGCGCTTCGGCACCGCGGTCGTCGATCCGGAACGACCCGAGAGTCAGGCTCAGAGAGGTCAATGATCGCGCGTCCTTCAGTGCGACAAGCGCTCGTGCCCCGTCGCTCTGCATGAAATGGCTGCAGGCATCTAGAGTAAGGGCCCGCAAAAAAGGCGACTCTCGGAGTGTGGCAAGGGCCTCAGCACCGCTGTCCCCCAAAAGGGTGCCGAACAAGTCCAGATCGAGGGACCGCAATGAGTGCACATTCTTCAGCAGCGCAAGTGACTGCGCTCCACCGTCTGCAATGGGATTGCCACTCAATATCAGAGTAAGCGACTGCAGTGAGGCCGCATCCTTCAAGGCAGACAGAGCGTGTGCACCAACATCACCAACTTGATTGCCCACAAGATCCAGAGAGAGGGTCTTCAGCCTCGGTAAGCCCTTCAGCGTCGCAAGTGCTTGGGCGTCGCCATCCTTTAGGCCTTTGAATCTGATTGTCAGCGTGCGGACTGCGGCATCCCCATTGAGCTTGGCCATCATCTGTGACACGTTGCTGCAGTCCGAGTGCCACGACAAGTGGCGCCTTTGCAGGACAGTCCATGTGAAATGGCACACGTGACTCAGAGACGCGGACTGCAGGAAGTCAGAGATGTACTGCCACTCATCGGCAGACAACTGCAGGGCCATTTGGCAGCTGAGGACAGCAGTTGTGGGGTATGTGTAAAACACGAACAGCACGAACATGCTTGCCACTAGGGCCTGCCACCTCGGACACGGCCAAGCAGAGGGCCTGCATGCGGCTGGTTCCTGCTGCGTTCTGGGCGTGACAGGTGCCCGTATTACCAAGTGCACATGATAACGATCTGATTCCCATGGAGATCCCGCTTCCCCGCCAGGCATTAGTGGCATATGTGAGCACAGAGTTTCAGTTTGGTGCACGCCTGAGCGGAAGAGTGAAATCCTCCGTCAGCTGCCACTCCAGAGTCACCCAAGAAAGCAGAGCAAGTACTGTCTGCAACTACATGAGAGGCTGTGCTGGAGGGTTGAGTGCACACAGTGCGAAGGAGCTGTAGAATGCGGGTGTGCCATAGCTGTCTTGTTTCTGCTGATTGGTACTGCCCGAGGGAAGGTTCGGGGTGAAGGCATACGCTAACAGTCCCAACATTTCCCACTACAACCCATGTAATAATTTTGCATGACTGCCCTCAACAATTGTCAAGAAATTGCAAAAGAAGAAGGGCCAACATGTGTTTATGTGTGTGTGTGTGCTCTGTGCTATTAACGCGGGAGACCCATGTATGACTGCGTGCTGAGATTGGCTTGCCGAAGTGTACACCTGAGTGTGTACCTTATTGGTCTGCCTGATCTCTGCGGTCAAAAAGTCAGAACCTCTGCGCCGTCATATTTATGTGATTTCCGTGGAAGCTCTCCCGTGCTCTGCACCAAACAGAAGTCGGCTGACGTGCTCTGGCTCTCCCTCTCCCTTCATCTCGCAGGGCCGCGGGGCGGGGGGGGAGGGGGGGCATGGTGACTTGGGTCTCCGTCGTTTTGGGGCGGGCGGTGTGGCCGGTATGTGCGGGGAGCGCGCATGTTCCATGTGTGTGCGTGCGGGGCTGCGGGCAGTGCGCAGCCGTTTAGCTGGTCGCGTGTCCGGCGCGGCTGGCCGCTTGCGCACCGGCGTGTGTACTTTGTGGTGCCCTCTGGCACAGCAGTTACGGACCCCTCGTTGCATTCTGGTGCATCTGGCGCAGGCCGGCAGTCCATGCTGGCGGCACGTGACTGACAGGGGCAGCCTGTCCACATATCCTGGCCGGTGATGTCCGAGGGCACAGCCTGCGTCCCCTGACTTGCGCAGACGCTTGCATGTGATGCACGGTGTGCGCTGGTGTGTACTGCATAGGTCGAGAGCCCGTGCGCATGTATGTGGTGCCAGTGCTGTCACACATGCTTGCGGCGTCGGCGGCGCTGCGAACTTGCGTTGCCTGGTTGTCTGATATGGCGCCTGCGGGTTTTTGCCCTGCCCAATGACGGGGAAGAAATTTGCGGCGAACCCCCCCCCCCTTTGGCGGTGTCCGAGGATGAGGGCATAAGCCCGGTGTTTAACGCTCCCATGAGGGCCCGCTGGGTCTGGGCCTCTTCCACTTCCGCTGGACTGCGCCTGTGTCTGTACACGTACGCGCGTGCCTTGTTCTGTCTGGAGTGTGCGCGCAATGCCCATGTTTCTTCGCAGTATTGACTGAGCTTAGCAATATGCCCCACCATGGCCTGTCTGGACACAAAATATGGGCGTCTGCCGAGTCCGCTTTGCTGAGGCCCCCCCAGCGGGACCAGAGAGTTCGCCCTGGTGATTACTTTAGCGGGGTGCAGGGCGCCCGCGTAACCAACTTCTGCATGGTGCATAACGCCAGCCTGAGAACTCTGGCGCGCTCTTGCAGCGGCAGTGCTGTCCCTCTGTATTTGGCCTGTGGTGCTGTAGGTAAGGTGCGCTGTGACGTTTCCTCGAAATCGAGCGCGAGCTCTATGAATGTGACTGTGCCTGGCTCGTCTGCCCAAACCAGCTGGCGCGTCCAGGACAAGAGATCTGCTAAGAAGGGTAGCTCCCAAGGCCAGTTTTTGGATGTGGGCTTGGCGAGCGTCAGCGTGCCTAAATTTTCGGTGCGCGGGACCGGGCCTATCAGCTGTTGGTACGGATACCCTGTCTGCCTGACATGTCTGGCTGAGGGAAACGGCATGGGGGCCTGCTCATCCAGAAATCTTGCGGGCCGCAAGAATGGCCACATACATGGCATGTATGGCCTGTAAAAATTCCAGGCTGGTGTTGCGCTCCTGCCTGTTGACAGGCAGTGGCATGTCAGGCGCGAGTCCACACGTGAGTAGGCAGGGGGGCCAGTGGGCAGTGCGTTCCAGTCCTGGAAACTGCTGAGCCAGGTGCTCGATATTGGGGGAGTGAGAGTCCCGGATGTTGTGCCATGCCTCACAGCTCCAGAAAATATGCTGCTCTGTCTCTGCGGCCTTACCGCAGAAGGGGCAGTCAGAGGTGGGACGCAGGCCCCTTTGATGTGCGCGCAGCGCTGTCCAGACCCCCCCCGCAAGGATGGTGCGTAGCAGAGAGCGTTCGAGCTCTGACGTGAAAGAGAGTATGCATGGTGGGACCAAACGCCTGTTAGTGGTGTAGTGCATGCCTGTGAACTGTCGAGGCCTGCGCTGAATAAGCTGGGCTATCAACTGTGCCCTGAGCTGTTCCCGAACATGGTGCTTGACCTCTGCCTTGTCTCCCACGAGGTTCAAGGGCTGGGCGACGCCTGGCGCTGTCCATTCCCACCACCCTTGCGCTGGGGTCCAGCCCCAATTGTGCAGTGTCTGCAGTGCCCTGCCGAAAGGTCCTGCCGATTGCGGTGAGGGGTGTTTCTCCCATATGGCCTGGGCCAAAACAAGCGATGGTCCCCGCGTGCGGCACAGTTTCGCCAGCCATACCGCGCGCTGATATGGGATGATCAGGGTGGGGGCGATCCTGTGCCCTGCACAGAGCAGGCAAAAAACGATTTCCTTGGCCCGCGCTGGGCGGGAGGGGCCCCAAATGGTGGTAATGATTTTGGTCTCAAAGGAGCTTAGGCTTTTGGGCTGTAGTGGCACGATCTCCGCTGCATGGAGGCCTGCGGCCGTAATCATCGTAGAGACGACGGAACATCTCTGTTCAAAGTGTCCCTGGGCTCCGTGCACCCTGTCCAGCAGTTTGCCGGCACGTGCAATACGTTGCAAGATGAGTGGGCCCGAACTGGTATCCCCTGTTGTGCGCACCCCTGCCGCCAGTGACTTAAACTCTGTCGAAATTGGAAAGGGTTCCCGCCCCATCCGCAGTGGATCTTTGTCAGCCAGGCCGACTTGAAAGCTTACCGATTTCAACGGGTTCACTGCCTGCCCTGTGTCGGTCAGCCACTCCTCCGTGCGCTCCAGCAGTTGCTGCGTGCGCGGTCGCGCCGTGCCCAATCCGTAGGTGTCATCTGCGTATCCTAGTGCCGTGATTATGAAGGACAGTGCTTCCGTGGGAGATCCCCCTGGTGGCATGCGGTTTGCTGACACCTGGATTGCTTGTGCCTGTGCGTCCATGACTCGCTTCCAAATGCTGGTCAGCAAGTTTATTAAAATCACGCTGAGGGGACAGCCTTGAAGAATGCCATTGGTGGCTTGGAAAAAACTGCACATACACGCCATAATTTTAAAACAGCGCATGAGCTGGGCGTACATTCCGGATAAAGCCCTGTGGACCCCTTCATCCATGCCCTCTTCTTTGGCGACCAAGAGAACCACCTGCTGTGGAATGAGGTCAAAACATTTGACGTAATCTAGCCCGAAACCCATGAGGGTCGTTTGCATGACATGGCATAACTCAATTAGCAAGGAGATCATGCCCGCTGCGTCTGTGGCCCCTCTTTTCTTTCTGAAACCAAAGGCCTGAGGATGGATTCAGGTTTCTTGCCATGTCATGCATTCCTCCAATCGAACCCCCGCCCATACTCGGTAAATCTGAGACAGGACAGACAGTGGTCTTTGCTGCATGGGGAGCATGCCTTCCCCTTTTGGAATAAGAGAAATGAAGCCACGGGCCAGGATTCTCGGCCACTGGCCAGTCTGTTCAATGACAGTGAGCAGTTCAGCGAGCCAGTTGAGCAGTACATCAGGCAGGCACAAGAGGTCGGCGACGCACCAGCCGTCCAGCCCTGTGGATGTGCGTAGCCCCATTTTCCTGAATCGTTTTCTGAGCCGCGCCCCTGTGAGTGGAGTGGTCTGCATCCGCTGCCCCCCCCCCCGAAAAAGGGCGCGTACTTGCGTAAGAAAATTTCTGGGTCCGGCTCGGCCTGGTCTGCGTACTTACGCATGACCTTATCCCAGGCCTCATGCAGGATGTTGCCCATGCGATTGACATTGGAGGTGGGCTCCCCAGTGTCTGGGTCCTTCAGCATCAGCAGGGGCGCCGAGCTTTCATTCTTGATCCAGGCATATATGTCCCTGGGTGACTCTGACCAGGCTACGTTCATTTTCTTTTTCCACTTAGCGATGCGCTCAGTGGCCTCTCGCTTGGCCAGTTTGCGGCCTAATGACTGCAGCTTGTCATAATGCCGCATGGCATCCGTCAGGCTGGGGATGGGCCGCGGTACCTCGCAGAGGGGGTCTGGAGAGAGGTGGTGCAAGTCTTGAAGTTCGAGATCGTCTCTGACTGCCTGTCCTAATTTCCTCATGTGTCTGCATGCTGCATTCCATGCCTGCATTACATCCACAGGGGTGTTGCACAGCAATGTGCTCAGGGGCTTCTTGGCTGTTGCCCTGCAGTTTCCCCCCTCCTGCCTGGCCACTTTGCGCCCCCAGCGGATGACGTCCCTGAGGCAGCCCATGGTCGCCTGTATTTTAGACAACAGCTTAGTGCGGGGCCCCCCCTGACGTGTGGTGTGGGACGGGCCCATGGTGGTGTGTTTGAGCATGTGGTCGGTGCCCCGACCTCTGTCTGCCGTTTTGGGTGCACAAGGCAGTGCGGTCTGCGATTCTGAGCTCAGTTCCAGACAGCCCAGCGCCAGCCCCTCCTCCTCCGCAACCCACGTCCAGTGTGCCCAGAGATCGTCTGTGGACTGGCCTGTCTCCAGCATGCGCTGCCAGACTGCTTTGTGGGGGGCGATTAGCGCGTCGCATAATGCGATGGACTCCTCGTCCTCTCTCGGGGCGGGGTCAAACTTTTTAATTTTTCTCAACTTGACAACCTGCTGGCAGGGAGCCTGCAAATCCAGCCTGTAGCACACTGCTGTGTGCCCCGGCAGCCCGTGGTCCTGGACTTCGGTCACCTGCGTAACGCAGCCGAAGTGTGTGGCACTGATGAACATAGTATCAATGCGCGCGTGTGTGGAGCCCTATGTGTATTTGCTAACACATTCACTGCCCTGTAACTGCGCAAAGGCTGCGTCAGCATCCACCAGCCACCCATCCGCAAGCGCTGTCAGAGGGGCGTATGGCATCTTTCGGGGGTTGTCCAGGTCAAAGTTGGTATCCGTGAGAATGATCTGTGGGGTGTTCCCCAAAGCACTGGTATAGCACATGGCCAGCTCCCACAGCTCGGCGTTCAGTGCTGCCTTCCCTGCCACCCCGTAAATGACTTGCACGTTCATGTATGTGCCCCCCCCCCCCTAGGCAGGCCAGAACATGGACCCACCTGCCCGAGTGCCAGAGCTGTTCTTGCACCGGGTCTGTCTTATCTCGTTCTGCCATGCGGGCCACCCAGCCCTTGCGGATGAGTAACCCTACCCTACCCTTTGTGTGTGTGTGTGTGTGTGTGTGTGTTTGTGTGTGTGAGACCCAATATCTTTTTGATGCAACTTTATAGCGTTCGCTGACATACAATACCTCCCTGTGAATGTGTGTGTGTGTGTGTGTTGCGTGAGTTGTACCGGCATCATCCTTTTTCCATTCTGTTGTTGACTGGCGCACTCCTCATGCACCGGTGTGCCTGAATGGAGGCTGGGAATCCAACCTGCGTGAGACCATGTCCCCTTGTCTGGCCGGGGTGTGTGTGAGTTGAGTGGAGTGATGCATGTCAAATTATTGCGCTCCAATCCCATGTCTTGAACTTCTTTGAGTAAACACTGCCCCTTTCCCAATCTTGCACCTCTGTCCCCTCTCTGTTCCTTTATCCCTTCTCTCTACTTATCCTCTGCTCATGTAGGTCTGCTTTGGAGACACAGAGAAGGCAAGGGTTGCGTAATCACTTTGCTACCTCTCTGCTTTGAACACCATGAGAAAGCAGGAGTGATGTCGCCACTTTGATTCCTCTCCACTTCGGAGACCCCGAGAAGGCAAGGGTTATGCACCCGCCCCCCTTGTCCAAGAATGGCCATGGTCAGAAAAACAACGGTCACACGGGGTCTTCGTGCTTAGACAAGCCCGTGCTTGCGCGTGACACACAACACAAAAAGACAGTACATATAGAAAACCTACCTTCTCCCCAGACCAAGCAGGCTATACTCATGGCTGGAAACCACAGGAAAAGAGATAGCATTGGGTTGCAGTACCAATCAGAATGTTGTTGTGAGGAAGAAGAACCATCACAAACATGACCCAGCCCCTCTTTCCCTCTACAATCAGCACACAATCACCAAGCGTTGAATTCCTGACCATAAAAACCATGGCCAGAAAAAACCATCAAGACAACGGTCACACGGGGTCTTCGTGCTTGGACAAGCCAGTGCTTGGACAGGGGGGGAGGGGGGGGGTTAGCCACCTTGATTCGTCCCACTTAGGGGACAACTTGCAATGATCGCCCTCATGCTTGCACTTGTTGTCTACATCCTGCCCTTCCGGCCAAATATGTACCTCTAATCTATGCATCGCCTCTGTTCCCACTCCCACTCCCACTCCTCTCGCCTTTTCTGTGTCTGCTCTGCTTTCTTCATCCTTCGTATCATACGGCTGCTGTGCCCCAGTAGGTTTGCATTACTGATCGGGTAACAAGGAGCACCCCATTCCATGTCCGTGCTCGTGCTGGCTGCACTCCAATCCTGTCCTATCACGTGCACACCAGAAAGTCACGGGATCTTGACTCTCATGACACCTACCCCCTACTCAACTGACACAGCAGCACTAATCTGTCACTCCAATCCCTATTGCTAGATGGGCCCCAAATTGTCCTCTTTCCACCGAGCAATGCCCCATTCGCCGTGGGGATGAAGGTTGGACGGCATGCATCTGGTTGTTACCTGTTCATGATCAAGCGTGGACGTGTCGTATTGTGTGCCAACAAATAAATCACAAGAGCACACCAGCAAAAATGCACCGTGCACATAATGTGTGTGTATCAGTCAAATGAATGAAGCTGCAAACTCGTCAAGAATGTTGTCGTGGTTTTGCGAGAAAGCAATCTAAGCCACGCACAAAAAGACAACTGCAGAAACAACACCGTGGCAGCATAAGGAGTCAGGAGTAAGGAAGGGGACGGGGGGGGGGGGGTGAAGGCTGCGGTGGGTAACCCCCCACATGCTTCGCAATGCCAGTGGCTACATGAGCCTACATAGCCGAGAAAGGAATGGGCCCAGTGCCCCCCCTTAGAAGCACACCCTTGTGCGGGTCTATGGTCTCTGTCTGAGAGAGCCCAGTGTGCCTGGTGGTCGCGGTGGCTGTGCCGGCCTTACCCGGGTTTTCTTTAACTGATTAGTTGAGATTTTGTGCCTCAAATATGACCGTGCCGTAGGTCAAGTGTGTTCCGCCTCCGCCTTAGACGAAGAAACGTACAACGGAAAAGAAACGATCGCGACATTCGCGAAATGCATGCAAAATTGCATTGTTGTTGTCGTGTTTGAAAACTGCTGTTACAAAGATTACTACCACTGTTACTCCTACTATTACTAAGATTATTAAGATTACTACTACTATTACTACAACAACAACTACTACTGCTACTACTACTACTTCTACTACTACTGCTGCTCCTCTTCCTCCTACTAAAGAAATAACAACCACAACAACAACGACAAGAGAAACAACAATGGCAACGACAACAGCAGCAGCAGCAGCAGCAGCCGCAACCACATCTAAAACAACCACCACGACGACGAAGACAACCACAATAACAGCAACAGCAATCGCAACCGCAGCAGCGACGAGTCAGCAACCAGTGATACAGCTGGGCTATACCTTGAGAACAAAAAAGATCATAATGATGATGCTTCAACAACAAAAACAGCAACAGCAACTGATCCGCACTGTCAAAAGCACGGACATAACAAATAGTCGGAGAAGGAATTCGTCGCACAAGGGTTTGGATGGAGGTGAGGCCCGGGGCGGTGGTTAGTGGTCAGTGGTCAGGCAGGCTCTCGAGAAGGTCGCGCTGCTGGACAAAGGAAAAGCAGCAAAGCGGTCCATCCACAGGGTCGGCGATCTGTGGGGGGGCGCACAGCATTGCATGCCATGCAGATCAAACATGCTACAGTGACTAAGATGAAAGAGGACTCGGGCAACCCCCCCCCCCCCCCCGGATTGACTGGTTAGTTACTCAGGACTCCTAAGGAGGGACTCGGGCAGGGCTGGGCGCCCTCAACAGCTGAGGCTGTTGATGGGAAAAACAACAGCCCACCCCCCCGTGGGGTGGGGTGGGGGGGACGGTTCTGCTGCGAGCGACTCACCACTTATCAGTCGGAAAGGAGGGGGGCCTTAGTCGGGGAATCCCAGACATACATATCCAAAACTGTCGCCATGCCGCACAAATCATTTTGAGACATATATAAATGGGGTAACCACTTCTTGTACAAATAAACTTTCCCAGTTGCAAACCTTTCCAAATTTCGGCGGATCCAGGAACCACTTCGCAACCGCCCGACCTGTGCCCTCAACCGCATTTGGGATGGAAAGTGACCGCTTTGGCACCTTCGCTACCTTTGAGTCTTCTGCCCGCGTCAAGTGCACCCCTGGACGGGGCGGGGTGTGTGGTGGTGATAGCCTTGTGCCTTGCAGTTGACCGGCCCCGCATGACCAAAGTTAGAAAAAACATTGGTGTTGGATTCTGCTCTCAGAACCTGTTTTTGACGAAAGGACAGCACAGAAAACACATCAGTTATTGGGATGTGGCAGAAGCAAAACAATCACAGGGGAGGGGGAAATTTCGCCCGGGGACAATTTCGCTGGGGAAAATTTCGCCAGCCTTGAAATCCCCAAAGCTCCAAGTGCCATCCACCCAAAATGACTGCAATAACACAACAAGACATGCCCCGGACAGGGACTCCAAAATTGCAACACATCCCCACAACAAAGAGGGCCAGTACCTGCAGCACCAGTCACCGGATCGGCAGCACCAGATTTCATACGTCTGCGCAACAAACGGTTGGCTCAGGCGCGTTCATGAGCGCTTGGCTCTTCTTAGAAAACACAATCCCTCTGCAGCGGTGGCGAAAGATGGAAGTGTTCTACCGAAATTTCGCCGGGGGGAATTTTCGCCACCTCTCTTAACGGCGGAATTCTCCCATGGCAAAATTTCCCTCCCCCTGTAGTCCACTGTTACCGCCCCATCCCTGAGCGGACAACCTTGAAGAGAGAGGGAGCACAGTCAGTCAATCAGTCAGTTAGTCATGATGTCATTCCGGAGCCCCCCACACCCATCCAACCACCCAAATCGGGTGAAAAACACATGCAGAGGGTCCTAAACATGCTTAATACATCGGGTATGTGATCATTGTGAATGGCCAGAACATCGGGGAAAAAAAGGTTTCAAAATTTCTATTGCCTTCGGCAAGGCACCTCGAAGAGGGGAGAGGAACAACCTTTTTTGAGCTGCTGAGGCGGGAAAACTGCATAAGCAGGTTGTGCCCTAGACCCCTTGGGAGCCCCCCCCCCCCCCCAACACCCAAACAGGATGAAAAACACATAAAGAGGGGCTAAAACATGCTTTACATAGGATATTTGATCATTTTAGATGGTCAAAGTATCAAAAAAATCAGTTTTGGAAATTTCCATTTTTGAGCTGCCGAGGCGGGAAAACTGCATTAGCAGGTTGTGCCCTATACCCCTTGGGAGACCCCCCCAACACCCAAATAGGGTGAAAAACACATAAAAGGGGTCTAAAACATGCTTTACATAGCATATTTCATCATTGTAAGTGGTCACAATATCAAAAAAATGTTTTGCAAAATGTTCCATTTTTGACCTGTAGAGGGTGGAAAACTGCTCAAGCAGTTTGTGCACACACCAAAGGCCATTGAACCACCTACAAACAGCAATTTTGAAGCTTTTGGGGGGCCCATGGCTCGGGCTATATGGGCTTGGCGGCCACTACGTGGGTCCCCATGGGTGCTGAAGTACCCGTATTATCACTAAATCATCACCCAAACCCATCCCAGGGGCAACAGAAGGGTTTCCGAAAAAGTCAAATTTCGGAAATCTTGCAAGTGTCACTAAACAGCCTACACAACGGCAATTTCGGCGCTTTTGGGGGGCCCATGGCTCGGACTATATGGGCTTGGCGGCCACTACGTGGGTCCCCATGGGTGCTCAAGTACCCGTATTGTCACTAAATCATCACCCAAACCCATCCCAGGGGCGATAGGAGGGTTTCCGAAAAAGTCGAATTTCGGAAATCTTGCACGTGTCACTAAACAGCCTACACAACAGCAATTTCGGCGCTTTTGGGGGGGCCATGGCTCGGGCTATATGGGCTTGGCGGCCACTGCGTGGGTCCCCATGGGTGCTCAAGTACCCGTATTGTCACTAAATCATCACGCAAACCCATCCCAGGGGCGACAGAAGGGTTTCCGAAAAAGTCAAATTTCGGAAATCTTGCAGGTGTCACTAAACAGCCTATCCGGCGTGAAAACGGTCAAGTCCTCACCGGCAAGGGGCCATATGGGGGGGGCTGACTGGGGGTACCTGGAGTTGGGACCCGGGACCCCTGCCATGGGTTAGGGGGTCAATATACAAGAAGAAAGTTCTTCAGGACCCAGGTCCAAATACACACACAGCGGCCACAATACGCAAAGAAGTTTTGCCCCCCCCCCCCACCCCCCCCCCTCAAAAAAGGGTACCCCGGTGCGGGGGGGTACGGGGGTCAAAATCAAAAAAATCATTGGGGGTTCATTTTTGGTCCTAAAATGATGATTTTACAGGGGGTTAGACGTCAGAAACCATACATTGGGGTATGCTACGCGAACGACCCCAAAAAAGGGGGGTATACGACGCTCGTGCCTGCGCTTGATCTAACAACCTCTCTTCGAGGTGATTCCCAGCGTTTGTCAGGGTTGCGCTGTGGTACATCCCCAGGAATCGAACGACTGCCTCGGGGATGGGGGTGGGGCAGGAGGAGAAGCGGAACTGTGGTGGAGGTGGTGGTCACGGTGGCGGTGGGTGAGATCATCAGGGCGAAAAAACGTGTTCTGGTTCATACTGACAGGCGTAGGAACAGGGGCGCTGGGGCGGGGGGCAGGGGGGCAATCCATGCGAGTCAGTGGAGCCTGGCAGCGGATCGGGGGGGGGGGGGGGTTAGCGAGGCTTCTACTCCCCAGGGGCCTTGGTTGAGGCCGAGAAGAATGACAACGCGGCGCTGTCTCCGATCGGGCGCCCCGAACGAATCCCGCGAAGACACCGAAACGCACACACACACATCAGACTTGCCACTTGCGTCCGCTCCGTCAGACGTGATCAGAAAAAGCTGGAACACACCCAGGCTATTGCTTAAGGACCCTGGAGCGGGGGGGGGGGGGGGGTGTTTGGGGCCCTGGCCAGCCCCGGCCCACCCACCCCCCCACCCACATCAGAAAAGTTTTCCTCCGACACAAAATGAAATTCTATTGCCTATCGGCAAGGCACCTCGAAGAGAGAGGGAGCACAGTCAGTCAATCGGCCAGTTAGTCATGATGTCATTCCGGAGCCCGCAACTCCTGTCCAACCACCCAAACAGGGTGAAAAACACATGAAGAGGGTCTTAAACATGCTCAATACATCGGGTATTTGATCATCGTGAATGGTCAGAAATTAAAAAAAAAGGTTTCAAAAATTTCCATTTTTGAGCTGCCGAGGGTGGAAAACTGCAAAAGCAGGTGGTGCCCCAGCCCCTTCGAAGCAGCCTCACCCCCCACTCCAAAAATCCTAATCAGGTGAAAAACACAAAAAAGAGGGTCTAAAGCATGCTTTACATAGGATATTTGATAATTGTGAATGGTCAGATATCAAAATTTTTTTTTGAAAAATTTCCATTTTTGAGCTCTAGAGGGTGGTGATGCAGTTTGTGCGCGCATCAGGTGCCACTGAACCACCTACAAACAGCCATATTGGGGGTTTCAGGGGCCCATGGCCCTAGCTACACGGGCCTAGTAGCCAGTACGTGGGTCCCCATGGGTGCTACAGTACCCGTATTGTCACCAAATGATCACCCAAACCCATCCTGGGGGCGACAGAAGGGTTTCGGAAAAAGTCGAATTTTGAAAATTTTTCGGGTGCCACTAAACAGCCACCAGCAAGGGCCCATAGGGGGGCCGACGGGGGTACCCGAAGTTTGGGCCCGGGACCCCCGCAATGGGTTAGGGGGTCCATACACAAGAAAAAAGCTGCGCAGGACCCAGGTCCAAATCCACACACAGCGGCCGCAATACGCACAGAAGTTTTGACCCCCCCGCCCCCCAAAAAGGGCGGGGGGGGGGGGGGGGCGTAGGGGGTGTCAAAATCAAAAAGTTCACGGGGGATCTTTTGAGTTCTGTTCCACACTGAGGATCTTAGAAGGGGTCGGACATCCAATACCACAATTAGGGGTATGCTACGCAAACAACCCCCAAAAGCGGGGGTATACGACGCCCATGCCTGCACTTGATCTGGGCTCTCTTCGAGGTGTACACAAACTTTTTGGCCTCTGCCCCTCCTCCCCCTCCGGGAGGGCGGGGGGTCTCCTTAAGCAATAGCCTGGCCACACCGAGTCGGACATGGGACGCATTGGGGATGCCGTGTCTAGACGAGCTGATGCTGCTGAGTGGCACATGATAGAGGGCTGATTCTGAGCGAAACCCCTGCTGGACAAGTGCGGAATGGAGCTGCGACATAGCCCCGCTGGGCGCCCACCAGAGCAGCGCATGAAAGACGTGCACTGCATGAGGTCACGGTCAGGCTGTGTCATGTGGTTGTGTGGATTGCTGAGTGGAGGCGTGACGCTGGCCTTTGCTCCGGCGGGCCAGAGCGCCGCGCTCCGCCATGACAATGGGAAATGAAAACAAAGGCGGAGGAGCCTGCCAACACCATCCGTTCGCCTTCAAGAAGGGAAGTATTAGAAGGGGGGGTGGGGGGTCCGGGGGTCTGGGACCCGAAAGTTTGTGCGCCAAAAATGGCCTAACAAGATTTTCCCTCCGGTAAATTTCGTTTTGTCCCACGATGGCCGCTTTGGTCGGGGGGGGGGGGGGGTCAAGAGGGGGGTAACCCCCCTCCCCTCCTCCTACGGTACACAGCCATTCTGATACTTCCCTGCCCCCGACTGCCGTGGCGGCAGCTGCACGGGACAGTCTTCAGGGGGGCTTGACCACGATTAGCGCCCCCCAAAACCCCCGACTGCTCCAGAGCGGCACGGCCACCAGCGGTAGAGCGCCGGTCATGAGGAGCGGCGTGCCAGGCCCAAGGTCTCTCGGGTGCAGGCCTGACTACCGCTGCCACGCCGCAAGTTGTGCGGCGCTCTCCTCCCACCGCATGTACGACTCCACGAGCTCCTGCGCCTGCCCGTCCGGCAGGCCCCCCGGGCCCGGCGCGTCGCGCTCGTCCAGCGCCCGCTCCCGCTCCTGCAGCAGCTGCTGGAGGTAGTCGATCTCGGAGTAGCTCTGCAGCATCACGTCCGCGACGCTCTGGTCGTCGAGCCTCGGGACGGTGCCGTCCGCGTTGGCGGCGCGCTCCGAACTGGGCGCAGGCCCTGCGGTGCCACAACGCCGAGGGACCCAAGAAAGCCCCGGCGCATCATATAAATTTCAAATCGAAAATTTAAAATTCAAAATATTTTCTGTTCTTTGCACTAACACTAAACAAAAAAAGAGATTCCTTAATATCTGATTAGCCCAAGAAAGAAATTGATTTGATGTAAAAGAAAAAGCTTTCCCCCAAAAAATCGAGAATACCATAAAGCGTTCCACTCAGGCTCTACAATAAAACAAATTACACAACGGAACGCGACACGAGCGCATGACCGTGTCGGAGGGAGTTTCTGTTGCCGGCCCATGACCAACGGCTTCCCACGATGCCCTTTGTCCCGGAGGCCGTCCTTTGCGCAGGAAAGGGGGCGGAGGGGACTGACGGCCCGCGACACACCGCCTGACCAGCGACGCCGAAGGGCACCCGACGGCCGTTGGGCCACTGCCGAGAGCGCACAATGAGGCGTGGCGACCATCGGTGTCGAACCCCCGATCCCGTGATCTGGGGGGGTCTTCAACGGCCGGGGCTTGAGTCACGGCGCCGATGGAGCAGTACAGCGACTGCACACCTCATCACTCGTGGCGCGAGCGGACGTCGCGGAGGCGCGTAAAGTAATTCCACTTGAACAGGCACATGTCCGCCGGGAAGGAGGGGAGATGCGGCCAGCGCCCCACCACCGCGGCTGATGGCAGCCCCGCAGATGACCGGCGCGTGACCAGTCCCCCACCTCCCGCACGCCGGGGGGGGGGGGGGGCTGGACGGGAGGCCACACAAACGCGTTCCAACGTGCCCGGGATGACCGCGCTGTGCCGCAGCCGCACACGGAGGTAACGATGTCACGCGGCTCCCCCGGGCACAGCACGTGTCGCCCGGCCCGGACGTACCGCGTCGGAGTCCCGGTTGGGGCGTGGGCAGTGGCGCTCCGCCGTCCCGGGGACTAGGGCGGGCCCTCAGTGACCCCGCAACGCGGAAGGGACGAGTGACGGTTGGCTGGGGTCTGGTAGACACCGCGGTTGTTGTGATCCAAAAGAGGCCTAAATCAATTGTTGTTTTTGTACATTTGGTTTTTTCCGGCCAACAAATCTGGGTCTAGGGGACCGGGGCAGGGGGGACAGGGGGGTAGCCCCTCCCGCTATGGGATACGGATGCGTGTGCACGACCGGTACCGTCAGGCACAAAGCAGAAGTGCAAAGCAAAAGTCAAAGAGAAAAGCTCTTCAGTGACATGTCATAGGCGCCTTTCGCTGCAGTAGGTGAGCAGGTGCAGAATATGCAAAGCGAGTCCACTGCATCTAAGTCCTATGAACTAAATCCTGGCAGAATGACGTATCATCGGGTACAGATGCCCCCCTCCCCCGGTGGACTCCCCAGTCCACCCGTGGGCTGGTAGAAAGCATGCGAGACACAGATAATATAAGTGGCAGGTCAGCAGACCAGTCACCGCAAAAATCGAAACATGGCCCATGGTGCCTCAGGTGCCAGGAGGCATAGAAAACACCCTGGCAGGTCGCCTCGCGCCGCAGCCACTGCACCAGGTCTAACACACTGTCGCTGAGTGATTGTGGCAGGCGTCGTACGATGAAAAGAATCCACTGTACTGTTGCTGTCACATCCCAGGGTGTCTTGGCCAAAAGGCGGTGTACTGCGGACTGCATGGAGGTGCGCACGGCGTGGGCTGGGTACCCAGAAAGGACTGCCAGCTGCATCCACAGGACACACGACAGTAGGAACGCACCCCATGACTGTAGGAACGGGAGTGTGTTGGAGAGGGCGGATAGGAAGACATTGGTGGTGCGCCTCGTGTTAGTGGCCCAGAAGCTTTGCAGGGGGGCGCCGAATTTCAACTGCCCGTGTGCATCGAGGGCATTGGGGTGCGAATGACAAAAAACAGCATCGGCGGACACATAAACCGTGACGCCCATGCACCGGACCGAGGTTCCCATGCAGGATCCGTGACAGACTGCTGACGGGTTTTTATCACGACAGGGGCAAAGAACATGCAGGTCCCAGGCCTTTTCGAGAGCCTGGCAAACAGGGTACATTGCAAGGTGGGGGGCAGGGCCCTTGGCAGCGACCATGACATTGTCGCGGAATTGCTGTAAGGTCACTGTGTTACCGTCAGGAAGGGCCCACTGTAAAATCCCATCAGGTGTCACGGACATAGCACCCATACGGCGCAACAGGTGGACGAATTTTTTACAGCACCAGACACAATGCAGGCCCGCTGACTGGGCACTAAAGGGTCCGCCCATTGGGATGGCACCGCTGCGGCGCCAAGGTTCGCCAGCCGCTAGGACCACGTTATCCTGGAGCAGGGAAAAGCTCACGAGTTCAATTAGGGCATCCATTGAGAGAAAATCAAAAGTGGCCCCTCCCCCCCCCCCACCCCCCAGGGATGTAGTAGAAGGGGGGGAAGGGGGGTTTGACTGGGACCCCCCTCCTCCTTGGGTCCCCCTATGGTCCCCGCCGAAGGTGGGCCGAAAATTTTGAAGCTTAACTCCTCTTGGCGCCGAAGGCGCCGAAGCAAAAATTTGGCCGCCAGCCTCAAACATTGGAGGCGGAGGAGGGGGGGGGTGTCTCGGGGGGGGGGGGGGGTACCTCCCCCCCTCCTCCTGCGATGTACCGCCGTTCTAATACATCACTGCCCTCCCCCCCCTCAGGTCGTCAGCCGTTCTAATGCATCCTCGACCTCTACCTCTCCCCTACGCGGAGCAGAGGACATTACCTTGCGCCAGAAACGCCTTCAGCACCTCCAGATCCGCGCCCCACGCCGGGCGCAGGGCGGCCGGCCCGGGTGACGGCGACCTCGACGCCGCGCGGCCGGAGATCGGCGACCGCGGGGGGGGCGTGGCCCCGCTCCGCAGCCACGGGAGGTACTGCTCCAGCGGCCCCTCACGCGACGCGGGGGAATGCGGCGCCGCCGCGAGGCCGTTCCGCGGGTTGGGGCTGCCCGGCGGGGCGTTCGCGACGAGCCGGTCCACCTGCTCCAGCTGCGCCGCCACGCGCCGGCAGCGGTCTTCGGCGGCGGAGAGCTGCGCGCGCGACGCCGCCAGGGCGTGCCGCCCCGACACCACGACGTTCCGCACGGCGTTGTCGAACTGCTCCTCCGCGGCTGTGGCCTCGATGTCCTGCCGCCGCGCGCTCTCCTGCCGCACCAGCGCCATGAGGCGCACCAGGGCCTGCG